>SEOQ01000393.1:0-24472 GCA_004679275.1 Dentipellis fragilis
ATCTGTATCGACTATACCCCTCCCGCAAGCTTATATTCCTCGTCGCATTCCCATCTCCATGACCTGTTTCACTGTATCATATCCTTTCGTCTTGTCTTGATGCTGCTACCCACACTGTTTTCATCTCTACATCCACATTATCCATTTCTCTCTCGCGTCACGTTCATATATACTCACCATCTACTACTCCCTGTCTATATATCACATCTTTGCTTAGTGTATGGAATACAGCTGAATTCGAGCTATTGACGACACATTCATGTATTAAGCCAATCTTCCACATGCTCATCGCAGGAGGCACAAAACAGCAAAACTTGACGAACATCGACAGGAAACTCGCGTCCCAACTTCGACATCAAGTCTCTGTTCCCGAGTCTCCTGCCGCCCAGTGCCACCGCTTCGCAGGCCGAATCGGAGCGCGTGGCCCTCCTCGGGAGCAACTCTACTCCACCCTCGATGCACTCGGTACTCAATAGTCGGCACCGACTAGAACACATTGAGTCTCGACACCTGGGCGATGGGCTGCATCAGGTCACGGGCGCCGTGCGAAGCTCTGCGATCCCGCAGTCAATAGCCGTTTGTATGCTGAGATGCTGAGCTCGTGCCGAGTAGGAAGACGATGGGTGATGGTTCAGTGGTATTGCGTCGCTCGAGTCGGGCGCGAAAAAGGCTAGATATGGTATGCTGCTACAGCCACCATCGCAGCGCGAGTGATGACGGATGAGGGTCGGTTTCGAGCATGTAAGGAGCCTATGTCGATGGCGAACGGGCGTGGGTGAGTCAGTGGTTGCGTTGCGAGATCATGCGACGGATGAATCATTCTACGAAAGTGGAAATGTTAAACACTGACTTTTATCCCTGCAACTGGAAATTAAGTGGCTATTCAAGTGTGAATCTGATTGAAATAGAATGACTGGACAATCGGTCAGGACTTCAGCGCGTCGAGGGTCACGTATGAAAAGCACTCACGATTCCAAGTCACAGTTCTCATACACCTGAGAGCCTATTCGCCCGCCTGCTGCCTCTATGCCGTGACTTTGCGCTCAGGCTGCCCTCGGAGTCCAGCGCATTTCTTCTTCCAGAGACTACTACCATCGACGCACTCGATCAGAACGCCCAAATCAATCCGGACATGTTGCTCGAGGTCGTCATGCGGTTCTACAAGTCCACTGATTGCGTTTATGGCTGGTGAATATTGTGCGCCATTGATCTGGGCACGAAGTTCAAGTTCAGGGTGCCTAGAACGGGAATGTCCGAGGCCGGCGTAACGCCGCATGTCGCGTGACGTCACGCATTTTCCTTGTCACTCCGCCGTTTGCCTCCGAGTTCAAGGAGAAAAAACGACAGCACTCACAGTGGAGGAACTTGTGTACAAAAAAAATTTCAATATTGTTTCTGAACATATAGGAGATGCTCGTACTGTGTGGGCAGATATTCAGTAAAGACGGTGCCACAATGCATAAACCACATGCCCCTTTTGGCAGTCCCGGCTTCGTACTCCGATCGACTTCAACGACGTCGCATAATGGAATGATGAACCGTCTTCTTGCCACTACGAACGGGCTTTCGACAGCGACGGATCCATGACAACGGCAAGATAGCCTTTCGTAGGAGAGAACAGCCGGAGGTCAGTTGACTTTCACAGATCGGATCGTCAACTCAAGGGTGCCACGTACGCGCGGCGCCACCCGTCTGACTGGTTTTGGCGGGCGCGCTGGCTTGGACTCAATGACCAGGATGACAAGAGTCATTTGTTTGGCGCTCGCCGGTACGAGCAGGTGTCTGCGACAAGCCGATTTGGTGAGCAGCGGCAGATGCGCAGACGATTCTGTTATCGATTAATGTGACTCACCAGCTGGCGTTCAGGTTCTACAACGCTTCATGCCCCCGTGTTAATAGCGCACTTGGGCTTGAGATTGTGAACAACGCATCTCTTAGCCACATTGTGGAACCTGCAACTGTATACAGGTGAGACACAACCTTTGTGGCCGAGTCGGAGCTTCTGCTGATATCGTATGCAGGGTGGTTGAGGTGCCACTATCCATTGCCACAGTCCCTGACCAGTTCCGACTCGTATGCCACCTTTTCTTTTGTCTTTCGATGCCACCTAATGCACTGCATTCTCTTCATAGAAATAGCGAGTCGCAAGTTTACGAAAGTGCCCAACTCGACGTGCTTTCGCTCTCGTTGCTAAACACGTCTCCCAATATGCCCTCTACTGCGCAACCTAGCACTCCTTCTAACGCGCCCGACAACGCACCGTCCAAAATGTCATCGGTACAAGAGCCTTCCCTCGCTTCGGCAGGCACTAAAGCGTGTCCGGGTGCCCTTCAATCGGCTGAGCCGTAAGCATGAGTACACTCCGAGTCTTACCCACCTTCTTCACTCACACCACGTGTACCAGTATGGTTCCAACTCCCGGGACCGTCGGAGTAGCGCCCTCGTCAGGGCGCCAGCGGACGAGAAAGACTCGTACAGATGCGCAGAGCCAGGCGAGGGCAGGACAGTGAGTGCTCAGTTTGTGTCCATCCATGCGTTCTTGCTGACGATCCGTCGCCTTGCATTGCAGGGAGCTGAAGAAGCCAGTCCCATATGACGAGACTGGCGCATATCCGGTGGCAGGCGAGGAGCGTTTCAACACCAAGAAATGCGTTTGGGAATGTCCCTTCCCGGGCTGCGATGAAGAGGTCCGGGACACCGAGGGCGATATGGGTAAACATTTCGCCCAGGACCACCCCTTGAAGGGTGGCGGGAAGTACGATTGTGCACTTCTTGTCAAAGAGAAGACTGGGTCACAGGATATCCGTCGCTGTGCCAAGTCGTATGAAAAAGCAAGAGGTTTGGGGAGGCATGTCTTGGTCTTTCACATGGAACTGGGACAGAAGATGTGCCCGATGTGTGGTGAATCCGTTGTTTGCAGCATGGAGCCAGATGGATCGGGTTCTTTCTATATGGAGCGTCATATGGAGACTTGCAAAGGGCGTTAGGAGGCAGTACGGGATGAAACCTCTGTGCTCGCATTGGTTTCTGTGAGTTGGTGCTTCTTGTCGCGATGTATATCGAGACTAAGGATGCCTTGTTCTAGCTTTCATCGCCTGTTCTCTATCGCTGTATCCAAGTCCTCGTTTGTTGCTACGTCTGGACTGTAGCCCTCGGTAAGCTGTATCAACTCTGTTTTGTACCCCTTCATATCACGTTGATATCAGTAGTACCCTTGTCGTCTCTGATATCCATATTTTCTCGTGCCGTGTACATCCTCCTAGTATCTACCTCTTCGTTCGAATCTTTGATCGGTATATGAAATATAATTAATTGTATCGGAAAATTCAAAAGCGAGATGGTGGGAGCGTGGTAGATCGATCTTCCGCATGCCCGCAATGAGCACTCAACGGAGGGACATGATGAGTAGTACTAACTCGTTGAACCCGATCGTGACGCCAGACGAGCCAGCACTCCGATTCCTCGGATCCGACCTTCCTCGGGAGCCCTTCCTTCAACTCCCCTCTACGTCGACCATGATGTGGTCACCACCATCAAGGGTCCCAGCATCACCCGAAGACCTTCCATCTCTTCTTTCGGGCATGCTCAAGGTAGCCCGAGAAAAGGACTGCCAAAAATCACGAGATTCGGCGTGTTAGGGTGCCCGTGGATTTCAAGGTATGTTATCCTTTATCTCGTCTCTTTTCTGAGTGTAACATACTGTTTGTCCTCTTGAAAGACGCAATCGCTCTTATCGCCAGAACTCTCCACACCCTTTCCATCGTGGTAGTATATCCTTCCTAAAGCAGACGCATAGCGTATCAGCATAACGTTAACGTCCCCGGAAGCATGCCGCCGCCCAACCGTCGCGTGACGCTCGTTGACCAGAACACGGTTATGTACAGCATCTTCGAATGCCATCCGAGTGGTGCATCCATGTCTAATACGGGACTGACAGCGTGTATCTTACCCGACCCTTATAGCATGTCTGCGGGCCTCTGACGAGAGCGTCCTCTGTGCATCTGTGCATCTGACGCGCCTCATTCCGTACAACATCACGACACGATGCTATTTCTGCTTCTATGGGTCCGCCATGGAGCAGATTGTGCTCTGAGTCTGCCGCCGCGCATCCCCCGGCTCGGGGACAGGGGCAGCCGGGTTCTCCGGTTCCTTCTCCAGCTCGTATATAGGTCGCGACCTTCTCGCTCGTCCAGAAGACTGCACCGTCTCTTCCGTCTTGTCTTGTCTCGTATTCTCTTGGACGCTTGGTTTGACATGTTCTTGCTTGCCGTGTATGCTGTGGTCGCAGTGTGCAGCTGCCTTCTCGCCTGGAAACTTCTGCGCCAGAGGGTCCGCCAGGCTCCCTTGCGAAAGATATCCGGGCCGCCTTCTGCGTCGTTCTTGAAAGGTAATAGCCTCTATGCATTGAGCCTAGTGGTCTATTGTCCTACGACTCTTTCAGGCAACCTCCCGCAGGTGTACAGCCGAGAGCATGGCTGGGACTTCCATAGTGGAATCTTGGAGAAGTTCGGAATGATCGTGAGACTTCATGGATGGGTCGGAGTAAGTACCTTTCTCACCTGACAAGTCGTACACATTGTAACTCATCATGTTATCAGGATACAATGCTGTACGTCAGCGACCCGAGGGCGCTCCACAACATTATAGTCAAGGACCAGTACATATTCGAAGAAACATCCGGATTTATATCGTAAATGCTCTACCAGGTGTACCCGTATCCTTGCGACTGACCTGAAACCTCGTAGCAGTAACAATCTGCTGAATTTTGGGCCTGGATTATTGTTGACGTTAGGTTCATCCGACACGCTCCTGATAAATCACTCGACTTACGAAGTAGCACTCATCTTGTAGGCGACCACCATCATCAACAGCGAAAACTCCTGAATCCCGTCTTCTCGAGGAACCACATGCGGTACATGATCCCCATTTTCCAGAGGATCTGTGGCCAGGTACGTGCATCATGATATATGCGGGGTAATTTGCCCAAATTCACGTGACGTGCACCAGCTACGCGACCAGCTCGTGGAGAGGGTCCAAGATGGTCCGCAGGATGTGGAGATCATCCACTGGATGACTGCAACGGTGCTCGAGCTCATCGGCCAAGCCAGACTAGGGTATTCGTTCGAATGTGTCAAGATACCTCCGGTAACGAGTTCGCATTGGCTGTGAAGACCCTCCTGTGCGTCACGTCTCAAGTTCTCCATCGTCTCGAACTCTCCAATTCAACTCATCATTGAATCTCGAGCCTGTAGGCCGACCCAGTTCCCACTCATGGTATACTGCATGTTCCTGCCCTGGGTCGTCCGTCTCGTCCCGCGCCCCATCTGGACTTTCGCCACACGACACGGCCCCTCGCGGTGCCTGCGCTCTCTCGTCGCACATCCAGGATTTCTGTCTCGTCCTCTCTCTCCGACTCAACGCCCGTCTCTGATCCCAAGTCCCCGTCGGCGAGCGTAAACACCTTTGGCCCCACCCGCATCCGTACCGAGTCCACCGCCTCTTCTTCTGCTCGGTCCATTCGCTCTCTCTCTTCTGCTAGCTCACTCTCCACCCCTTTCACATATCCACGAACCCCCCATTCACCCCGATGGCCAGAACCCCCGCGTGTCCATGGGCCATTCAATCTCGGAGGAGGACCCCATTGAACTCTCTCGCCTCTCCCTTGACGAAATCAACCGTGCTACCCCCTCCCCCATGCTCTTCACTGAACGAGAACCAGCGCATACCACTCCCCCCGCCGCCGAAGACTCTATTTCCTCCATCAATATGGCCGACCTTCCTGCCGCCGATGATGATGATGATGATGACGCTGCTTTTGATCTTGCGGCTCAAGCTCTACACCTAGAAATGCACGCCGCAAGGTCCAAAAGCTCCCCGCACAAGTCTCGTATCGGCCGTGCTATGCGCAGCGACAGCAGCCCCAATCTACCAAACATGAACGGACAATCCTCCAAGTCGTTCCCTTCTAAAGAGCCTGTAGGACCGTTCCCCTCTACCGCACAGCCGGACGGCCGCGCATCCAGCCCTGACATATCCACTATTATGGCCGCAACCCCTCGTCCACGGCAGCGTTCGACCTCCTCCGTAGGATCTCGTCCCCGCTCCGTGTCTAGTCGCCGTGTACGATCTGCGACGCCCAAGTCTCTTCCTGGCTCGAGACGCACAAGCGCCGCAGCATCCGCCATTGCATTGCATCGTCGTCAAAGCGAGGGCGAGACGATACACGTCCCGTCCAGCAACTTGGCATATATGCAGCCCAATTCGGAAGATGATGCGTACTGGAACGAAGACTCATACGTGGATGACTATGGTGTAGTTCTGCGTGGAGGACATGGGCTTGAAGAAATAGGATCCGCTTTAGAGGATGAACAAAACGATGGAGAGTATGACTCTGATTCAAGTATCGATCTCCACACGCCTCTCCCGTGCGTACAATCTACTTCACCTCGATCTGTATGCTAATCGGCTGGGACTGATGCAGTAACCTCATGCTTCGCGACGGAATGCTTTCTCCACACTCCAAAATTCTTCCTCAGAATTCACGCACTCCATCTCCGCTGTTATCCACTGCGGACGGCGGACGGCCAGGAAGCATACTTAGCGTTGCATCTACTGGTGAGTCCTCTTGTATTTCGGTACGCTACTGCCGAACAAGTTTCATGTAAATTCACATATCAATGCAGCCGCGGGATCGATGATGACCAAATCAGGCATTTTCAAGGATGAACGCGATACAGTCAAGCGTAGGGTACGACATAGAGATGGACGCCTTTTACGTGGGGGAATCGGTCTCACGACAGGTCTAGGATGGAGTGACAGGTGAATATCAACATCAGGCTTCTTGGTATTGGCTTTGACTGACCTGGTCTACTCCAGTGAAGATGAAGATGCCCCATCCCCTCTTACTAAACGACTCTCAACATTATCCAAAAAGTCGTCCTCGAGCTCGCTACGCCCCCATCCACTCTCCCGCTCCTACAGCGCAGGTGAATCAAGTCACAACGCGCGTCGCTCAGTGCAATCGAAAGGCCGCTCATCACTCCCTCCTACCTCATGGGTACCAAGCAATAGCAATGCGTCCGCTCTTTCGCTTTCTATCCCAGAGCATATGTCAGATCCCCTCCCACCTAAAACTACCCGATTCTCAGAGCCTCTTCCTGGATCAGTCGCGGAAGAGAAGGACGTGGAGACTCAGACCCCTTCAACATCCTCGTCGTCGAGTTTAGTAGCACCTGCTACGCCAGGAGATGTTGAGGATGCCGCAGGTACGCAGTGGGGTCGGGATAAGACACTGCCTCCAGTACCAAACCTGCGGCGTATTCCTTCAGCCGTCAGCACCCGTTCCGCTACAAACAGGATCATTTCTTCCCCAAATTTTACCCAGTCAACGGGGGCTTCAGTTCGTCCTGGTTCATCTGCATCTTCCTCGTCGTCTGTTGGCGCCTCTATGGGCCACGGTAGACCCCGTATCGCTCCGTCTACACCTCGATTATCACCGTCGACAACTCCGCGATCCGCGTTGACTCCTCGTCCTCTTCAACTACCGTCTGTCCTGGCGGCAGGTTTACAGCCCGGTGAACCGGCAGTCAAAACTGGACTCCTCGGGTACAACCGAAATCTACACGATAAGCAGCGCTCTCGGACAGCTTCAGGACCATCGATGCCTTCCGTCAGACACGATCGTGCGCTCCTGACCCCGCAGACTGCACCAGTAGGCGTAGATATGCAGAAACAACAAATGTCCTCTTTGGGGAACGGCTCGGACAAGCCAAAACCTAGGACAGGAACTGGCATGGCATACCGGAAGAGCTCAAATTCATCAACTGCACAGACGAGGATGCGCCTACCATCCACCAATGGGCAGAGGCCGGTACCCGGAACAGCAGCCATCCTCTAAGTATGCATTATGTGTTCGTTTGAGTTTGCTGCCTTTAGTGGTTCTCCATTCTCAGTCTTCTCCTTTCGCTCTCTTTGGGATTATTCATAGGCCGCCCAACTCCTGTCATTACTGAACCCCTTTGTCCTCCATGAAGCCAACCCTCCTTATCACCTTCTTATTGATACCATTAATGTTGTCGACCATTAGCTTTCAACACGCAGCCTTACACTTCACTGTTCATTCAGCAATTGATACCCTTTGTATTTGGAATTGGTTCACTTCAGTGTATATGGATATACCTACAGAGTTGTCGTGTGGTTACCCCGGAGTAGGATAGCACCACTTAGTTTGCAGTCGCGTTGAGACCTCTGTATCTGATCATCTGGCTTCTCGTAGCATATTGTCAAACTGCACTATAGCTGGTAATACCTCTGAGTTAATCTTTGAGGTTCTCGATGAAGTTTAATTGGTGACTTACCGCTTTATAAAATCTATGCTGTGGCGAAGCACGCAAGCCGGAAGTACCCTGCATCTACGGCATTGCGCACACGCAGGCACACTGCTCTTAGGCGCCCACTCTACATCGTGACATACATAAACAGGCTACAGGGAAGAAGGCCAAACGCATCACAGCTTCCACGACAATGCCTCAGGACGACCCTAGAGATGCTTCCCTTGAGTCGCGGTTCACACCCCCGCAGTCATGGACTCAGGAGTCTGTTGGTGCGCGGTGGACCATAGCCTACTCACGCCATTTCTAAATCTTACCTGTACTTTCAGACAGCCTCTCCACGTCCGGGGTGTTTCTTTCAGGCCTGATTATGGTCACTCGGAACAGGTGTGTGGTTTGATCACGTCTATCTTTTGCTTAGACGCTAAGGAGTGATCTACATCGGTAGATACCTCGCTTGGCCATCGTTCTTGTTGGGAATCAATGCTTGGATTAACCAGCATCCTCTGCGGACGAAGGAGGGTGGTAGTCCACCCATCGGCAACGTTCTGTGAGCGCACTGTGTTCTCTCACATGCTCTCTTATTTATGTGAATCCCCCAGGTTGGCATTTTTTGCTCTCGTCGCATCGTATCTGCCATTCCTTATCAGGCCCCAGAACCCAAGTGGTGCACAGTCTGAGCTTCCCATTCACCCTTAATATGTATGACCGATGTTCATTGACTACCGAGAAATCATCATCGATAATTTGGTGGTGGTTCACGAGTAGACAAATACATAACGGGAAGTCGCAATCACTAAGACTGCAACCCGAGGCCAGAGAAGAAGGACGGGTCGGCGTCAACTTCATTCTTCCCTTTCCGCTTCTTAGATGCTTTCATTGGATCCTTCTCCTTTCTCTTTTTCTTCTTCGGCCTGGAACTGTCGGAATGCTCCGATTCTTGCCCTTCGACATTATCATTTTCGTCGTCCGTGTGTCTTTCTCTCTTAGACACATAGAATTCCTCAACACTCTCTTTCGATACCTGTGCCTCTCCGTCACTTGGCAGGGGACCTTCCTCGGAAGGCCCTGTGTCTGCGTCAACGGTGCCATCTGCATCTTCATCCTCAAAAACCTCCCGTAAATCCGTCAGACGCAAGGTCTCGTCATGTCCCACGCTTCCGACCCACCGGCCCTCTCCAGCGCGATCCACAGCAATCCGTTCTATAGGAAAATCGCCGTGGTCCGCCACAATGCCGACCATCTTAGTGGGGAGAAGCTGTACAGCACGTAACAATCCGTCGGAGGAACCAGTGAGGATTGTGTTGTTTGAGGAGTAATAGTATGAGGGCAAGGCGCAGAGAGCGTCGATGGAGTGCGGATGACTACAGCCATCAAATTATGGTTAGCTCAGAATCGCCCGACAAAAAGGATATGATTACCCTAGAACACGATCCACACAGTCTCCCCAACCCTTTTTACGATTGAAGATAGATAGGACACCGAGTTGCGTACCAACAACAGCTTTGGTCCCGCTGAAAACCGAGTTAGTGAGCAATCTGTAAGGACTAACCCGGAGGCGGTTCACCCTTTTATGGTGACGATAGATAATAGCTCATCTTCTTGGTTTTCGGAGTGCGCGAACGGCTCCGTCTTCTTCGAGCGGACGTCCATGACAGACAAAGTCCCGTCGCCACTGATTACCAGATACCTTGTTAGAACTGAGCGTGGGATGTACGGAACGCTTACCTTGTTGCAATGAGCTGCTTCTTGTCCTCAAGCCAGAGAAAATCCGAGATGAAGTCGTAATGCTGCGAGTATGTTCGAATGCAGTCTTGTTTCCGTGGATCCCACAACTAGCGAAAAGCAATGGCTCCAGCAGCGCACAGCTGCATCGTATACTAGACTGACCTTGATGATCCCGTCATCGTCCCCAGTTGCAATGAGGTTAGGCATGATACGCTTCACCCGGTTGATAGCCGTGCTATTGAGTTGGTTGGTCGTGAACACCTTGCCTAAAGATGCTGCCGACCTACTCATGTGCGCCTGCCCTAGTATCCGTCAATTTGCCGGTAGCTGTATCAATTGTGCTTCAAGTAGCAGATGTTAGTGAACATGAATGAGGAAAGCAGCATAGGCTCGTACTGGAGCCCCTTGCCCTTGCCGACGGCCCATAGTTGAGCACCGTCCTGGCTGATGGTAAGACCTCGACAGGAGCCCTTCGCGGGCTTGAAAGAGAAGACAGGATGATGAGCGCCTTGGTTGTCGTAGGAGAAGGCAGAGACGTGGCCTGAAAGGAGTGCGGTGTATACGAGGCCAGCGTCGGGGTGGAAGACGAGGTCGAAGACCTGGGAGCCGAGAGGGATGTCGGGCATGAGCAAGAGAGGACGGCCGAATTGGGAATAATCAGGTGCCAAGGTCGGCGGGACTGAATTATTATTTAAACGATTTATCGTTCCCACCTCCGACATCCAGAGGCCTCTCATCCGCAACCATGTCCGCCCGCTTCAGGATCACCTCCGCATTATGGGACCGTATTCACCACTTTGCCTCTTTCCCCCAGACCGGCGTCTCTCTCCAACAAATGGTTCTCTTTGGTCAGAATCCTAGCCAAGGCACTCTTCTTAAAGCTAGTCAATTCCTTTGCGGTCAGTACCTCTGTCTCCACACCGTCTATGCGGTCCTGAGTCGTGCTTGCGTAGAGGAGCTCCCCGTGCGCTTGGCACATCGCGTCAAGGAACTGGATGAACTCCCGCACGGCCTGAGCGACATGACGTCGATCAACAAAGTGAAGAACTGGTATGCACAATCGTTTGAGGTATATTTTATCTAGCCATGTTGTCCAAAGAAGCTCTAAAGCGCATTTTCCTCATCCAGGAACTCATTTCGTTTCCTCCGATCACCGTTTCATCAGATATTCGCGCGGCACTAGTCGGAAGTCCGGACGATGACCTGCACCTTCCTGAATCGATACCAAACCCTTCGCTGGAACATCTTGGTGAACACTACAACACTCACGGAGGCCACAACAGTAATGGTACTGGGTCTAACCGCCTCAAGCTCCGAATCCCCATGGAGAAACGGTCTGATTCTATTCCTCTGGCTTTCGTCAATTGCATTTACTCGCAGCCATTCTTAGGTATTACGCCAGGACTACTGATGTCGAGTGGCCCCCGGAAGTGCACGACTACAACAAGAGGTTCACAAGGACTCTGGATGCGATCAAGAAACGCCACGATCCTACAGTGACAACAGTTGCTCAAGGTGTACTGGAATGGAAACGAAGCCGGAACGCTCGACACATCGGTCTCGATATTCAGGCGTGGTTAGACAGGTTTTACATGTCTCGTATTGGCATTCGATTCTTAATCGGTCAACGTAAGTGCTTGTCAGCTGAGTTCTTCCCCTGACTGCTCAAGGTAACCGCAGACGTTGCGCTCAACACCTTGCAACCTCACCCCGACTATGTTGGTATCATATGCACACGAGCCGTAAGGGTTCCTCTCACTTCAGAGTCGCATAATCTTCTCACTCGTTCTAGAATATTCACGATATTGTGCACGAAGCAATCGAGAACGCGCGTTTCGTTTGCGAGGAGCACTATGCCATGTTCAAAGGGCCACCCGTTCAGTTGATTTGCCCGAAAGACCTTCACTTTGCCTACGTCCCTGGCCACTTATCTCACATATGCTTTGAGTTGTTGAAGAACTCCTTGAGAGCTGTGGTTGAACGCTATGGACGCGACAATGAGGACCGGCTGCCACCGATCAAAGTCATAGTCGTAGAAGGCAAGGAAGATATTACTATAAAGATCTCCGACGAAGGTGGAGGCATCCCCCGAAGTGCCATTCCATTGATCTGGACCTACATGTATACCACCATGGAGGGACAAGGCATCGATCAGGATTTCCAAGCAAGCGATTTCAAAGCACCAATGGCGGGCTTTGGCTATGGCCTACCGCTCTCACGACTGGTATTTATGGCTCTGCATTTGCCGCCTGGATCACGTCTGACTGCGTTGCTCAACAGTACGCCCGTTATTTTGGAGGAGACCTGCGGTTGATATCCATGGATGGGTTTGGCACCGATGTTTACATCCATCTGAACCGCCTGTCTAGTAGCCGAGAGCCTTTGCCGTAGCGAGCCTTATACAAACCCAAATCGTCGTACTTCATATTTACTTGTCCGCTCACTGAAGCTTCCACTCTCAAGTTTGGGTGACATTGATAGACGTAGGATGATGCTGCAAATTTATACAGAGTAATGTAGAGGGAAATGGTAAGGTCCAAGATATGGTGTACGCATGCAATTACGGACATGCAGTCTACTACAATATGACGTGGGTGAGCTGAGCTTCGGAAAGATACGAACTTGATAAATAACGCGACGAGCTAACGGAAAGCTACACCCAATTCGGTGGTGACACGTTCACTTGGAACTGAGAATCCTGTTGATAACTACCGCTGTCTGCAGATGTAGCAGGCGCCAACCTTTGCCCTTGCGAAGATGCTATGGTGGACTCCAATTGCTCTATTTCATCACAGAGTTGCTGATTCTCTATCTTGAGTTGCTGGAGCTCGAACTGCCAGCTACTACTTCGTAATGTCTCCAGTTCTTGAAACACGTTTTCATGTCCTGACGGTCCAGACATCGGATGGCGAGGTGCGCTCGTGAGTTGACAGACAATGGGGAGATGATCGTTGTGCGAGGATGAACTCGATAACGACGGAGGATAGAGGACGATGTTCAGGCTTACGACGTCCGATTTGCCATTGAGCTTGCATAACAAGCTTGTGGGGAGGTCAGTGCTTCGGGTGGCATATTGCCCAAGGGCATCTTCAATAGTCTTCTGTGACGCGCGGTCCATGAGATCTCTGACAGACATCCCGATGACCTCTGCAACACCCCATCCTAGAATATCCTTGATAGCGGCACCCATGAAAAGGACTGTCCCCCCTGTGCTGAGCATACCCCAAACCTCTTGATTACTGCTCGTAGCCTGATCCTGGGTAGGGCTTGAGCCGGAGACGGATTGGTTTACGGTCGAAGTGGTTTTCCAGTCAAGATGGGGCATTGATCTAGGGCGCGCACTAAGGATGATGGCCTTCCGTCCTTTCCCAGGTTCTACATGCAAGCGACCACGACATTCCATCCATGTGTATCCGCCAAGTTTGGTTCGGGCCCTAAACAGCAGGTTGACGGATTTGGGCAGACCAACGAGCCCAGTCGAATTATGATTATAACCTTCCTGCGTTCCAGCTGACACAGACGACGACTCCTTGAGTTCGCGCATGAGAGGGACGACATCAGATGTGTGGCAATAGTCGACAACAGACTTCCCGGCAAGCTCCTCAGGATTATACCCAAGGATCCGACAAACCGACGGTGCGACGTATAGGAACGAACCTTTCAGCGAGAGGACGAGAGGGAAATCGGGAGTGGCATCGAGTAGAAGCAAGCTCAAAGGTTGGTTTCCTTCATACCAATCTGCTTTGTCGTCCGTGAGTGGCGGAGCAGATACCGATGGAATGAATGTTTCGTCTTCTAGAAGATTGCGGAGCGTTTTTGAAAGCGCATTGGTAGAATACGCCTTGTTGCGCCTGTCTCGGGAGGAGTATCCGGCCATGGGAAGGGCGCCAACATAATTAGAGCTGTAATTCACCATGTAGCTCCCGTCTCGCAGCTTTTGGAGGATCGCGTTGGGTTGTTCGGATAGGTCGACCTGGAAACCGACATGGTAGACCACATCGTCTGCCTCCTCCTGTCCATTGGACACACCACCAGTCACAGGAATCACAGTGACTAGGTTTATGAATGCGGTTCCGTCTTTCTTGTAGTTGATGATGCTGGTTTGGCATTCTTTGTCTGCCACCAGACATTTACGAAGGTGGTGCACAGCTTCCGGCGCAGTGTAGCGACGCGGCTCCCCCTTTTGCACCTGACCATTAGGGGCCTGCAGAAATCGACAATTGCGACCCAAGACCTCTTGTTCATCGTACCCGGTGAGACGGCAGAACGTGGCTGATGCATAGACTATTGGGCTATCGAACCGTCGCACATCGACGACAACGAATGAACAGGACATGTCGACGGGGCCCAGCACGATTTTTGGGTTCTGTCTCGTTGCCACACGACCCAAAATTGAGAGGAGGTCGAACCCTGACGACGAATATACGGGGAGGTTAAGGGACGATGGTGCAGACAGGGATGGGCCAATCTGTGAAGCTTGCGTGGCGGCCGCTAAGACATCAGTCAAGTTGGTATCAAGCGCCAGTGCATGGGGGTGGGATGGTGCATGAGGCGGGATATGAGATGGCAACGAGGAGCGAGCGGCAACACCACTCGAAGGATCCTCAGGAGATAGGTGGGCGCTTAGAGTGCTATAGGGCGATGGTTGATACTTCGATGGCAAGGTAGTATCACTAACAAGAGTTCAATAATTGAGAACCCAGCAGATACGTATACATACATTTCTTCGACAGTCTTAGGGGTAAATCCGCTGTTGGTGTACCACGAGGAAGTCATTGAGCCCGGCATGCTCATGAATCCTGCGGGGAGGACTTCGGCACCTCCACCAGGAGCGAGTGTGGGTGGGCCCGCGTACATGAACTGAGGCATCTGGAACTGCACATTGCCTGTGAAGTTTGAAGAGCCGATGCCAAACATTGCAGCACGAGAGTCATCGTCATAAGAGGAGCGGGCATAAGCTTGCGTTCCGGCAGCTGAGGGTTCAGCAGACGTGGGATAAGACTGAGACTCGCGGTCATGAGAAGGCTGTAGATAGCGGTCGAAAGGCATGGGGGACGGGAAAAACAGCGTGGACGATGGTGGCGGGATGTCTTGGAGCAAACGCACAGCGCGGGCGGCTCTTGGGCGGATAATTACTGCTGGTCGCCGCAGAGTGAAACGCAAACGCAATTATTTATGTAATACCACACTGCCTTGCTCCCCAGATCGTCCTCTCCGTCCCCCGCATATCGTGTCGTTCAGAGTACACAAGCAATGTCATCATTCGGTCAAAGCTACACATAGGTCTACATGTGTCACAATACATCACGAAACGATAGTTAATATATGCCCCATTTCCCCTATCCACCGCCCATTGGTACCGGACGGTGTAGTGAATAAGGGGCAAGAGTCACAACAGTGGTACTCACTCCCGCGTGCACACCTTAATCAGCGAAACAAACCGACAATAGTATATCAAAGCACAAAACGACATCTAAGCCCTAAGTTGTGCTCGCAGGTTGTTCTCGAGGGGGCCCCTGGGGCGGATGAACTGGACGTATGCGCCATCCCTATCCGACAATCAGCTCGAGTCTCAACAAAACCAGCGGCTGGGACTTACTGAACAACTAATTTGTCCTCCTTCAACTTGGGATAATCCTCGCGGTTGACATTGGTGAAGCCCCACTTGCGCGAGACGATGATTTTCTGGCGGCCAGGGAACTTGTAGCGCGCACGGCGGAGTGCCTCCTGGATGACGGGTGCGTTCTGATCCTTGCAACGGATGGAAAGGATGATCTGCCCGATATTTACACGAGCGACAGTGCCGTAGGGCTTTCCCCAAGCACCACGCATGCCAGTCTGAAGACTGCGCCAACAATGGGAATGTGTTTCGAAAGTGGGTTTATGGAATAAGCTCACCGATCAGCGCCGGCGCAAGACAACATCTTGTTGATGCGGATGACGTGGAAGGGGTGGACGCGGACCCTCATGTGGAAGGCGTCCTTACCAGCTGTCTTGGTCACATACTTGTTCGCGCAGATACGAGCAGCCTCCAGCGCTTCGCTAGAAAGTTGCTCGTACTCATCGGAGACAAGATGGCAGCAGTAGGGGAATTCATCGACAGAGGCGCGCTTACGCCCGAGATCGAAGATACGGATCTACTAAACACGTTAGTCGAACTCATTTCGCACCCATTCTCCGACAGACCTTGGGATCCGGAACACCACGGTTGTACCTGGACTTGGGGTACGGCTTGTTTTTACAGTAGCGATAGCAGCGGGCGGGACGGCGACCCATCGTGAATTCTGTGGGAAAACGGTTAGCGAAAGGTCGCCCCGGCGTCATCCAAACCTCCGCCTGTCCATCCACTGCATTCTCCGCGACATGACGTTGAAAACCACAGTCGTACAGGATAGCGGGATGGATTGGAATGGAGGGAACGAGAAACGGGACTCACAGATGCGGGGGATCGGGGGATACAGTCTGAATGGTGGAAGGTCGAAGGCCTTTTTGACCGACGGGGAGACGATGACAAACCTGGTTGCTGATTAAGGCTGCTGTTTCACGGTCCCGCACCGGCCAATGTGGGTCACCGCACTGCGGCACCGTCCATGGACTGACTAAGGGACCTAGTCACTCCGAGTCGCCCTCTAACTTGAACATGCTCTACAGTAAGTACAGTATCACTTCTACTAGTCGCTGCTTTATGGCGTAACAGACGCTTAGCGATTCGATCAACGGTAGAGTCCACTGTAACATTCCCTTGACTGATAACTTGTATGATGTCATGAGCACGCGTACTCAGCGCTCAGCAAACGCGACTAGTCGACTATGTAAGCTTGGTTCGCTAGCTTTACTAGTAACCTGCTAAGTATCCATCGTGATCTACAGGAAATATGAGTCGACCTCCTCTGCGTGCACTCCTGGTCGATCTTTCTGGCACCATCCATATCGGTGGGGATCCGACCCCGCGTGCCGCACAAGCCATCTCTCGCCTACGCGATGCCCATATCCCAGTCCGTTTCTGCAGCAATACCAGTAATGAGTCTTCTCGTGCACTGGTCGACCGACTACATGGGATGGACATCATCATACGCGACGGTGAACTCTGGACGAGCTTGCGAGCAGTTACAACCGAATTGAAAAGTCGAAGTTTGTCAAGGTGAGTACGTATGATGCAGACTCGTACTTATTCGCGTACCCTGGCACCTACATAATGACACCGCCATCGTAGACCATACATCATCGCATCCAAATCAGCAAAAGAAGAGATTTTAGGTGCCAACGGATCCAACGTCCGCGAGCCATATGATTCCGTCGTTGTCGCCTATACCCCCTCACAATTCGACTATCCTGTTCTAAACACCGCCTTTCGCGTCCTTACACACGAACTTCCATCCCAGCAGCCCACACCACACACTCCCGTCAAGCCTATACCGCTCCTAGCCACACATGCCTCTCGTTATGTTCAAGACACGGATGGCCATCTCTCTCTCGGTCCTGGGCCCTTCGTCGCCACGCTTGAATACGGCGCTGGCATCAAGGCACAGGTACTAGGAAAGCCGCAGAAAGCTTTCTATGACTTGGTTCTTGGAAGTTTAGGAACAGAAACGAGTGGAGGTGCCATAGCTATGGTGGGTGATGATGTCCAAGGCGATCTGACTGGAGGGGCTATTGAATGTGGCTTGTGGAGAGTTCTAGGTAAATCGATCGCTCCAGATTGTCATTCCAGGCGTGCTCTCACACGTTCCCCAGTTCGTACAGGGAAATACCGACCAGGCGATGAGACTAGACCCGGGATTCAGCCACCAGACGAGGTTTTCGAATCCTTTGCCGACTTCGTGGACAGCTTGTTGCACGTTTAATGTCAGTGGTTGTACATGTACAGAACGAGCAGCAAATTGCCGACTATTTGTTACAATAGACTTGTCAGGCAGGCATTTCGTGTCAAAACCGATCAAGCCCAAACGTTGAACACGACCTTTCCCCACTCCCCCGATTCAAAACGTTCGTAGGCTTCTACGGCATTCGTAAGAGGTACAATTCGTTCCACTACTTCGGATAGTGCATCTTGCTGACGGACCAACAGCCCGGCAGCTGCATCGCTCAAGGAACGAACGTTGCATCTCCCGAACTCAAGGGTCATGTTTGTGTTGTACATTTCTCTTCCGGTGAATGGCAGCGCAGGGGCCTGGTGCACACCGCAGGATGAAAGGACACCAGAGGGTGCAAGAAGCCCATGTGAGAGTGTTAAGGCAGGCGGCGTGCCAACTACCTGGGCATTGTGAGACATGTTAGGACAAACCCATCGATGAGAAATTGAATGCCCGACCTCGAGCACTGCGTGACATCCGCCACCTCCCCACTTGCGCACTATGACCTGAGCTTCGTCTGGGTCGACGACGTGGAGCTCTTCGAGAGTAGATTGGGAGAAGGTGGAGATGATAGTTTGTGCTTTGGTACGCCGAATGGGGTTGGTGTCGACTGCTACAATGCGAAGAGGAACTGACAATGAAGCCAGACGATCTATTAGGGCAATTGCAGCGCACTGTGATATTCTTCAGAACGACCAGAGCAGTAGAAATATTCGAGGAACGCAGACATACGAGTCCGACCGGGCCAAGACCAACAAGGCCGACCGTCAACGTCCGGTCTTCGTGTGTTAATGGCGCAGCGCTCGCGCTCGCCTCCATTTTGAGAAACTCGCTTTCGCTCGCAGGCCATGGATGACCTGTGAGCACAGGAGCGAGTTTCGGGTGGGCGAGCGCCTGCATGGCAACGAAAAGACCAGTCGGAAGGATGTCGGCGAGAAGAAGCAGGTTTTTGTCCAGAATGGCATTCAGCGGGGAAGATGGCTCCACCGGTAACAACGTGCCGCCTGCGTCCGGCACCCGAACATATTGGGCCTGAGCGCCAGGGAGGGCTGGCGACCCAAAGAGCAGTGAAGAGACGCAGCGTGCAGTGAAGCCTAGCCGACAGAAGCTACGAAGTCATATACACGACATTAGCGGTCGAATATCAAACGGTGATCTATGATGGCGTACCGGCAGTCACCACAAGAAGTGGTAAAGGGAGAGATGACTTTGTCGCCGACACGGAGGGTGCCATACAGCGGGGGGCGAGAGGGAGAAGAGGTAGGACTGAACGACTCGCCGAGAGCGACAACATGGCCTACGAATTCATGTCCGCATACATGTCTGTATCATCCATAAGGGAGGAAAGCAGACAGGATAGACATCGCGAGCACGAACGGTTGAGAAATATCCTCAAGGCCGCGATACGCATGGAGATCGCTGCCGCAGAGACCTGCGAGCTGGATGATGGAAGATGTTATATGGATGAGAAGTACATCTATTAAGAACGCACCTCGATTTTGACGATGGCGTCGTCGGGATGTTGGACGCTGGAGAGGGATGTGAATTATAGGGGCGCGATGACGGGACGCGGCAAGACGATGCGTACCGGGGAACAGGGACGGACTCAAGGCGGACGTCGCAGCGGGGCGGGTACCACTTGACAGCGAGCTGCGTCTGCGGGAGAGCGTCGGTCATCGTTTCTGCAAACGAACGCTGACTTGAAGTTGACTTGATCGATCATGCAACAGTGGCTGGCGCTCCTTTCCCAGTCTTTCCCCCTTTCGCCTCCGCACTTCACCCTAGACCACATCCCCAACCTCTCTGGCAAGGTCGTGCTTGTCACTGGAGGCAACACCGGCATCGGCAAGGAAACAGTCCGCGCTCTCCTCGTTCACAATGCAACCGTCTACCTTGCTGCTCGCTCACCTGACAAGGCTCAGGCAGCCATCGCTGACCTCAAGGCAGACACTGGGAAGCAAGCCATTTTTCTCAAGCTTGACCTCGCGAATCTTGCCAGCGTGCGAGCAGCGGCATCACAATTCCTCGCAAGTGAAACGCAGCTGCACATACTCTTCAATAATGCGTGCGTCTATTTGTTGACAGGCGCTCTCATCATAGCCCTGATGCCAGCCTTTTGACCCTCACAGCGGTGTAATGTGGCCATCACACTCCGAGCTCACAAAGGATGGCTTTGACCTCCAGTTCGGCACTAACGTCGTTGGCCATTATCTCTTGACAAAGTTACTGCTGCCGGCATTACTGTCCGCCGCTCATTCCTCCCAGGACGGGAAATCTAGAGTTGTCAACACATGCTCTATGGCAGCTTACCTAGATGTTATACACTGGAATTCATTTCGGCCAGGGGCCCGGCCGTGATCGAATGACCACTTATGAGCTATATAACCAGAGCAAACATGTACGTCATGTTACATCGACCAGTTCGCTTTGATATACTCACGGTATGCAAGGCCAATGTAGTATTCGCACGCGAACTCGGACGTCGGTACGGTGACCAGGGCATTATATCGACAGCCGTCAATCCTGGCAATATTCGATCGGAATTACAGAGGCACTTAAATCCCGTTGCGCGATTTGTTGCGGTCAGTCCTCTTTGATTGGCTGAGCATTTGTCGTTGACGCGGACATCTGACACTTTGGGTCCAGCGTTTATTCCTTTATCCTACACCTTACGGCGCCCTTAATCAGTTATGGGCAGGTACATCACCAGAAACTGCTGACTTCAATGGAAAGGTGAGAATTACGGCTCAATCTCCCCCCTTCCCCCCCTCCCGTATATATTCAGACCGCCCGTTTCTGGGGCCTAACGCCGATATATCTATAGTTTATCGTTCCTTGGACACGCATCGGAGAGTGTCGGCCAGAAGCCAGTGATCCCGAGAATGGTAGGCGATTATGGGATTATCTGATGCAAGGGACGGGCTTGTAGAAGGTCTACGGAGCTTTCATAGCAAGTGGTCAGTCTACTGGCTGAACAATACAGGCTGAGTTATACAGCAGTACTGAGGATATTGCTCTCGGCATGTATCCACTGGCAGTCTGAGCAATGTCTTCAATTTTCTTGTATTCGACCATGACATTCAGTCGCAAGAATATTGTACATGCAAATATATCGGTGGACCATATATAGTGATATATCCGAGGAAGGCATAGTCTTTGAAAAGTAATTGAGCACACCTTTATTTATTTATTTAAACAAGTGAACCGATATTCCGGGCGTTACACAGTCCTTTTCACTGGCCTGATGAGTAATGGCATACTGTCCTCGGGCTCTGAATGCAGTGACCGTAAGTATCTATTGATGAAGTCAAGTACCAAAATGCGTACTCATGGTAACAGCTGCTGTTGGTTTTGCTACTTGTCCTTCGTAAGCTGGCACAAACTCGAAGTGGAAAATCAAGGCACTGAAAGTTGTCAACGGCGATGTCAGTTGATTACTTTGAATGGGCGAAACTGTGACACGAACGCTATGACTGCCTTCATTTCAGAGATACTCATGGTCTTCCCAATGCACCCATGAGGGCCAGTGATGAAAGACAAAAAAGAAAATGTTGGGTTATACTTCTCCGGCAGATTGAGCCAACGTTCCGGATAAAATTCTTCAGCATTTTCGCCCCATACTTCCTTCCATGTATTGATGACGCGAATCTAATGATGTAGCGGAACACATCAGATGTTAGCGCTTCTTTCAGGTGTATTACTTAGTACGCGATACATCATACCGGGATATAGAATAGAGTTCCTTTCGGAACCCACACGCCGTCCACCCAGTCGCTCTTTGCAGCAATCCGGAATGTCATTGGGACAGGCGGCAATAGCCTTAAACTCTCCATCCTTTCGGTCACCAATGATTGAGACCCCTATTACTCGAAGACTGAAAGATGCATAACTCACACAACACATTCAAGCATCTTCAACTCTTTAAGGGTCCGATAGTCTGGCCTCGTGTTTGTCGCAAAAACGGCGGTAACCTCCTCACGCAATTTGCTCTGGGCGCGGATGTCATTGGCTAGCAACCAAAGTGTCTGAAAGATGTGTGTGAATGAGAGCAAGAACACGTGATTTTCAGTATTAAATGAACATACCCAAGATATCCCTGATGCGGTTGTCTCGTGTCCAGCACCGAGGAAGGTCAGCTAATTCCAGATTGAATAGACTCAACAGAGGTTCATTTATGAGCGAAGCTAAGGTCGACGAACCACTTGTTCTACTAGTGCATCGTCGCTCAATTTATATTCACCTTTCTCACCCCCTCTTCTGGCTCGGACTAAAAGAGACATGATGTCCTTCTTTGCGGCGGTATCTTCGACGTCCACGGCCATGTCTGCCATTTTCTCAGAAAGCATTCTTTTGGCTATATTCCTGATTCGATGGGTGCAGTCTATGAGTGTGGTCCCCATTGCTGCATGGTGCGGTATCAGACCAGACGTCCGCCAATCAAGCATATAATTCGATGGAACCTACCAAGAGGTTTCCAGATCTGGAACCAGTGCCTATATTTATACCCTAAATCGGAGCAGAAAAACCACGGCAAACCAGGGGTGGACACGAAAGCAGCGAATAGCGCTAAATTGGAGCCTGCAGAAGAGGTATAAGAAATATAACCCTGATAAGCATGCTGTTGATTGATTTACCTGTTTGAAGATTAAGAAGCTGCTCGTATGCTTCCGTCAATTCGTTGTGCGGGTCCCGCAAAGAGTTGGAGTGGTATCCGAAAGCGGTGTCGCAAATAATGTCAAGGGTGACCTTGCTCGCTATACAGTACCACGACTATCAGATGATACGAGACTCAATAATATCGGGTGTTAGTACTCACCCCATTCATACATCCGCATAGCCTTCCCTTCGGAAGCTTGTGCTTGCTTGACTTCCGAATGGAGCATGTCAATTAGGCTTCAATAGGCATTTCAGTTGAAGGTAACCGACGTTTTCGAAGGCCCGGGTACACTCACATTTCAATCGAATCATAATACATGTCCGTCTCTGAGGAATAGTAATCGATCATTCGATGCTTATGTTCAGAGAAACGGAGTCACATACGAGCCATCAAGTTCGGTATTGAAAAGGCGGGGTTCATGGCCCTTCGCATTTGTTTATGCTCATTCCCAGTTACGGTCAGCAAACCATATCCTGCGACGATACCAAGAATATTTCTGAGGAAACTAGGCTGTTTTATACATACATCAACCACACGTTTCAGGAGGAGTCGTGAGGCTTACCCTTGGGTATTCCGTCCAGTCCGAAACTAGCACCTTGTGCATCGCTTCCGGACTCAGAAGCATCACGCGCTCGATACCAACAGGACCAACGGCGCGTACAACAGGCCCATATTGCTTGACCCAATCTCTTTGAAGGATGCCCGCTTCAGACTGGATGATGTTGAGGAATTGTCCAGTTATGACACTTCCCAATGGCGGCCCGGGGATATGCCGCAGGGGAGAGAGATAACGTGGATAGAGTACCACTCGATAAATTAGCGACAATGTGATGTAGGCTGATTAAAAACGACACGATTCAAGGTGTGTTAAGTCCACGCCGGTAAGTAGATCAGACAACATACCAAGAAGAGCAAGGCCGACGTATTGGAGCGTCAGAACCCAGGAAAGACGGGCAACTGCATCTGTGAAAAATGCCGACAAAGGCATCGCGTGCCAAACTTGTGATGGCAGGAGCAGGGACGAGGAGAAAGGGAGTTCGCAGCCTGGCAGGCCTGCAGTTATAAGTCAGGTTAGGGACCACAACAGTTGCCCGTGATTTCGCTTCCATGAGGCTATATAGCACGCGAACTCGAGGATGTCGATGAGCGCTGGACGATCAGCAGGTTGGTTCGTTTGTGGTCGCATGATCGTTGGTCAGCCACTGTCATAAATGATCAGTGGGTGGGGCTCCGGCTGCAGTAAGTATGGGTCCAATCAGAGTCTGGTAGTTGAATCAAACGACAAGCTCAAACGCGTGCGAATCTGCCAGTCCCGTCAGAGTCAATGCCTCAACGTTGCAAATCAACCATGGAAACCGAAAAGCAGCAAGCACATGTACAATATTTGGCAATTCTAGCATGGGAATTATCTGCTACTATAAACCGCAAGGGTATAAATGATGTAGACGAAGCTCGAAAATGTCTGCTGTACATAAGTTTTTGTATACGTCCATCCGCATCCATCCTACTGGTGTGAATTTCCAAGAAAACATCTCAGGCGTGCTTCTCTTGTCGCGCAGGCTGCGGGTCATATTACCTAGTTCTACATGATCACACACTCCTTTTCCTCCAACTTCGCACTCTGGAAGCCCATCTCCTGGAAGGTCTGCGGACCTTTCGATGGCGGTGGCCGCGCCGCTGGAGCCTGCGCGTGAGGCGGCGCAGGGCCAGGAACGGAGCCCTGGGTCTGTGGTGGACGTAGAGGCGACTGAGTCCGCGGAGAGTTCGACCCTGAGCCTGGGTCTGTCAATCCGTAGCGCGGGCGGTCGGCAAAGGCGCGTGGCGGTCCTGCATTTCCAGGCCCTTGAGATGGAGGAGGACGGCTTTGTGGAGGAGGACCCGCAGGTCCAAGAGGCTGTCCGTGT
>SEOQ01000394.1:0-24453 GCA_004679275.1 Dentipellis fragilis
CCGATCCGGAAGGAATATGGGCGTCTACCGGTGTGCAAGACAATTGGGCGTGGCCCCCTGCTTACCCCACCGTATTCTTTCCGTCCTGCTGCTGACTCGTCCTCTCATATCACATCAAGACATGGCAACTCCTGTTTCGCCGCTGGTGCGCGTAACAGGGCTTCCTTGAAGCAGACGCACCTGTCACTGCGCTCCTTGCTCTCGTACACGCCGGCCTCTGGGAGAGTTTAGGTTGGACAGGGAAACTCGAGGCTCCCCATCAGATGCAGTCTTCGATAGGTGCCTCTGATGGTCTCAGAAACAAAAGAGAAAGAAGCCCCATCGGGCGTCGGCCTCGACCCGCCCTGCTCCTCGTCTCAGGCTGATGCAAGTCACCCCGCAATCTATCACGTCCTGGGGCGGTTTCAGAGCAATTTGCTGACTTGTCAGAGGAGACGTGTCGTGTCGGTGAGTGGTCGGTCTGGGCGTTGTCTTCTGATAGACTGGCTTGTAGGCCTTTGACGCTGCTTTGTCTGTATCGCATACCTATCAGCCTGTGCCTTCGTCTATCAAGCGGAAGCCGCAGATGTGTTGAGTCGAACTTTTGCCGGTTGGTGCTCCAGCTGCAGGAGATGCGCCTCATCATTCCCATCGGACTCTGACTCGAATGCAATCTGCCGCAACAGACTTATCAGTGCTCGCGAGTCGACACGGAGACTGCTCTGCCTAAACAAGACACGAAGTAGAGTCGATTCCGCTTCTCGCGATGCCTCACGTCCTAAATTCAGCTGTTCGCCACCGGGTTCATCCACGACGTTCGCCTGAACCTTCGTGAGCTCAGAGCTGGTAGCGGGGACATTACATATAACCCTGCTGTCGGGTTTACCGCTCGTGACGTTCGACGTTCGAAGCAGCTATCGCTTCCATTGACCTTGTTCGTGAATTCCTTATGTTCGACTATAAGTAGCAGCGCGCCTCGTGGTTTCCAACGACCGCCTCTTCCCCTCTACACCCATGGACGCCCCACTGCCATCTAGGTTTCACTCCGTGCAGCATGGCGCCGCCGCCAGCGATCTTTCACTTGCTAGACGCCAACCGAAAACTACACCCTCCTGCAAACTACCCTCCTGCCCCAATCGGCACGGCCTCGTGGTAAGGGTGATACCTCCTCCCCGCTCGGCGCCGCATGCTCCTTCTCCTTGTTGACGCCCCTCACTCGCCGCCGAGTTCTGCCAGCTTGGAGCTAAGCTCCGCCCTGCGTTTCCTGGAACACCCCTTGCCGATCGCCCTGCTCCATCCTGCGTCTTGCACCGCGCCGGAATAAACCTACCTACCTACCTGCCTGCCTCTGTGCTGGCCATGGCCTCGTTGGAGCGCCTTCCACATCTGCCGCTACTATCTTGCCGACCTTTGGTTGTCCCCGCCATAATTGGCTGCGTCACGCCAACATTTCTGCCGTGTACCTTGCGGAACTCGAGCGCTCGGACCCACCGCGACCACTGGCGCTCTGTTCCCTGTCACTTCCACACAGATACCCTGGGCCGTCCACACCCTTACAGTACCATGCGATCCCATTGACGTTTGGCGCTCCCATTGGTTTCCTGCGCGCGATGTCCCCCCGTCTTGCTCCTTGAGACTTCCGGTGTTGAGCGACTCTGATTCGGAATAGGACTACGGGATACCGGCCCCATGACCGCATCTCCGTCCTCCTGTTCAGATGTTTCTCCATGGAGGAGACCCTTCTTGGCGCCTTGTGCTCCTGTACTGTAACTGCGAGACTCGAGCTCTGGACGCGCTGCGTCAGCTCCTGTTCACAGGCTTTCTTGGGACGCGTTCCGTAATGATCCAGCAAGTGACGTCATCGGAAGTTCTATAGGCTGAATAACAGCAGGCACGGCTGACGAGGCTGCGACTTTGTTTGGTGCAGCTGCGAATACAGCTGAATGGTTATGCATTATGCTTCACGATTTGCCTCTGAGCTTTGGCGACTGGAGGCGTTGAGCAGAGGAGATCTAGACCACCGAGTGGGGAACCCCAGACCCGATCGAGGGACCGAGGTCCGCGCCGGCGGGCCATAATTATCTGATAGCGGCAAGTCCCTGCGGCAAACGGTGGACGAATCTTCCCGATCCGGAAGGGGATCGAGTCGGTCATCGCTCGGGGTCCAGATTTTTGCATTTTGCAGAATTGCGAAATTGCGTCTTACACATCGACCCACTCTTTCGCGCTGCCCTATAAGCCTGCAGATTCGGACTGACTCACCCTCGTCGCCCCGTCGCTGCTTCACCGCAGACCTGCCCACCATGGACTTTCTCCTCCCCAGCCATTTCCTGAATTTGCCGCGGCCGGACCCGCACAACGGTCGTCTGGAAGGCGTCGTCGATACCACGACCCTTGCTGCCCATGATTTCGATGTCGACACTCGGACGGGCTTCATGCCTCCAGAACCACCCCTGGCGCGCTCCCCGAGCGGTGGGAGCAATGGGAGGCGCTTCTGGACGCGGCGCAGAGGGAGAGGCTGCAGCTCGGAAAGCGGGCCGGGCTGGGAGAGGAGGACAGGGCGCGGTCGGAACGATGGCGGGCGAGTGTTCGCGAGGTTCGTGCTCCCGGTCTTCGCCACGTCCGGAACGAGAAGTCCTGATTCCTAATTCTGCTACAGCTGCCGACGCTGGCCACGGCGGAGCTCAACCAGTCGGAGCTGCTGCTTCGGCGCGCGCACCACGTCCTTGCATGGATAATGCATTTCTATATCCACTCGCTGCCGTCCGATGCCGAAGTGCGCATCCCAGCCCCGGTCTCTGTCCCGCTGCTCCAGGTCTGCGTCCAGCTACAGCTCCCCCCTGTCCTTACCTACTCGGACGATGTTCTTTACAATTGGGCCCTCGCAAATCCCGATGCCGCCCCGGATGCACTGCCCTCGCTGGACAACCTGCGCTGCCTGACGCTTTTCACCGGCACCAAGGACGAGGAGGAGTTCTACCTCTCCAGTGCGCGCATCGAGCTCCGTGGTGTCGAAGCCCTCGAGCTCATGCGCGCCTCCATGGACGAGATTTTCGTCGGCGACTCCATCGCCATCACCCGTCTCACCCGCTACCTCAATGCACTTGCCCCCGTCATCGACGACCTCACGCGCCTCCTCCTTGCCGTCCGTGGCGGCTGCTCCCCCGACGTCTTTTACCGAGACATCCGCCCCTGGTTCTGTGGTGCGGACTCCAACTCCAAGAAATGGGTCTTCGAAGGCCTCGACGCCCACCCCGAGCTCGCCGAGCCCTCCGAGCTTTCGGGGCCGAGTGCCGGCCAGAGCTCTCTCGTGCACGCCCTCGACATCTTCCTCGGCGTCAGCGAGTACTCCCACTCCACGGGCCGCTACGCCGCCGACGAGCGCAAGGTCTCCTTCCTCACGCGCATGCAGTCCTACATGCCGCGCCACCACCGCAACTTCCTGCGCCACCTCGCCGCGGATCCGCGCCCCCTGCGCGATGTCGTAGAGGGCAGCGCCGACGCAGGCCTCCGCGACGCCTATAACACCGCCGTCGGCGCGCTCAAGCGCTTCCGCGACTCCCACATGCGCATCGTCGCCCTCTACATCGTCGGCCCCGCGCGCCGCTTCGGCAATGCCGCAGGCGGCGCGGAGAACACGANNACGAAGACGAAGGATCCCGCTGAGTCGCAGAGCGCCGCGGACCGTGAGCCCAAGTCGCCGCTCAAGGGCACNGGCGGCACGGACCTCGTCCGCTTCTTGAAGGGCGTGCGGGACCAGACTGCCGGTGCGATTATGCCTGCGGAGGCGCAGGCGCAGGCGGGGTCGTCACAGCACTAGTACTATACTAGACGAGTGTGTGGATAAGTGATAAGTTAAGAACGTAAGGTTAACGTGCATGCGAGGATAGGTCGCAGAGGAACAAACATGGAATTATTGGCATATTAGTTGTACATACATAATGTACATTTTTTACATTACTACTGTAATGCTCACTTATTCCCACTATGTCTGGCAGGCGGAGGGAGGTAGGAGCTGCCTTATGTCTCATGTGAGTCCGAGTTTATACTGGGTCTTGTCACGCCTTCGCACTTCGTGCTTCCGTCTTGCTCGCCAGGAATTTCTTGAAAGGTATAATGGTTCGCACAGCGATGGGTAGGATGATAGAAACAATAGATTGCATAGAAACATAATGTCATAGTATACGTAGCAGTAGCAGAGCAGTACATGCATGATGCACACATAGCAAAAAAGAGAGCATAAAATGCCAAACCACCGTCACACAACAACAACAGATCACGACATGAAAGACAGCGGCGCGCCCTCCGCAGGCCCCAAGCCGTCCCAGAAGTCCTGCCGCTGGCAGCACCTAAGCAGTGTGCGCCGCAACAGTGCCACATGCGGCACATGCACCAGCCGCTCGCGGTACGCGCGCACGACGTCCGCCTCTTGCAGCGCGAACGACATGCGCGCGGCCCACACTGCGCGGCCACCGCTGTCGTTANCGCTGCCGTTGTTGTTGCCGATACAGTTGTCGCCGCCGCTGCCGTCCTTCCACGCCCAGAGCGTCGCCTCGAGCGCACGCAGCTCCATCGACGTGCGCAGCAGCCGCGCGGGCACGAACCCGCCACAGAGCATCCGCATGCTCTGCTCCGCGATGTGCCAGTCCACGTCCGGCCAGCGCGTGTCGAAGCTGAGCAGCGTCTCCGCGCGCAGCGTCGCGTGCGGCGCGGCGGCGCGCGTCATGGCGATGGAGAGCGCGGTCAGCGCGGAGGCGCGTTTGCAGCGCAGGAAGGTCCAGATCTGCGTGCGTGCGTGCGTTAGTATTGCTTGATGAAGGGGTGGGCTGCGATGGGACAAGCGCACCTGCTCGAGCGCGGCCTCGGGGTCCGCGAGCGCCGTGTCCGCGCGCACGTGCCGCGCCATGACGAGGCTTGCGTCGTGGAACGGCTGCACGCGGTGGAAGTCGGGGCCGTAGTCCACGAACGGCTCGAACCAGCGCGCGACCTCGCGCAGCGCGGGGTCGACGGCGGCCCAGAGCGCGTTGAAGTCCGTGAGGAACGTCGCGGTCAGGAGCGGGACGAGGCAGTTGCCGGGGAGCGCGGGCAGGAGCGCGGCGCCGCGCTTGGCGTCGTACGGAGATGTCGTGCTGGTACTGGTGCGCGCGAAGTGCGCGGCGAGGCAGGCGGAGACTTGCGCGCGGTATTTGCCCCAGGCGTTTGCGAGCGAGGTGTGGTACTGTCCGTCTAGGCTGAGAACGGGGCGCAGGATCGTGCAGTAGATTTCGTCAAGCTCGGACAGGAGCGATTCGTCCCAGGCACAGAGGGCTGCCGCGTCAGAGGGTGTCGCGTCCGCAGAGACAAGGTCACGCATCAGATCAAGACTGCGCTCGAGCCAGAATGCCATTATCTAGAACGCGTGTGTCAGCGGAGTCGAAGGGATCCGGATACGAAGATCGCACTCACCCCGCCGTGAATGTTGAACAGGTTCTTAAGCACCCAGGGGGCTTCGAAGAGCTGTGACTTGCGCAGACCAGGGACGAGTTTCGCGCGCGCGAGGAAGGCAGTCAGTTCGGAGCAGCGTCCGAGGTGGCGCACGCTTTTCAGCTCGTCGATTTCGAGCGCTTCTTTGGGCAGAGACATGCAGGGCAGACCGCGCCAGTTGAGCAGCGCAAAGATGTCATCCGGCGCGGCGGGCCTCGAGGGAGCCGCAGATGAGAGTTCAGTGATCTCAGGAGTGATCTTAGGCTCGGCTGTGAGCTTAGGAGCCTCAAGCACAGGTGCTGGGGTCTGAGAGTCCTCAGTCACGAACGAAATGGACTCGGGGATCGTGGGGCAGTCCACGAATTCATCCTCATCCTCATCGTCGCTGTCGCAGGAAGTCTCATCTTCCGGAGAGATACTGCGACGCGATACGTCGTCCTCTTGAATTGTGCTCATCGTGGGCCGCAGTGCAAGTGACTGGGGCGGCGAGGGATCTGTAAGCGTATTTATCGTCAGGAATATCCGGTTGTGAATCGAAGATAAGTGCGAACACAGGCTGAGTCGGTGCAGCAGCTTCTGCACGCGCTGCAGGCGACCTGAGGACGGTTTAACGGGCGCTTCATCGGCCTTCTCACGCTTGTTGTTGAGGGAGGACGAGGGTACATCTTTGTCGGTTTTCGAAGAATGTTGATCTTCTGCTTGCGAAGGCAGATTGTCATCTTCATCTTGTTCGTCCGAAGAGCCATCGTCCGAGCCCTTCTCGAACTCGCGCACGCTGTCCTCCCCAGAGAAACGGACGCTCTTCTTATTCATAGCTGAGCGAAGTGAGATACGATCAGAATTCACGAATCGAGGACGAGGACGAGGATGAAGAAGAGCATGCGCATACACTCACCTTTAGCAGGCGCGTCACCCATCTGTTCATCTTCACAGTCGGGTGTCGCTTTCTCTTCTGAATTGAGGTCACACTGCGGCTTCTGACGCTTACCAGGTGTCACTACACTACACGCGTGCCTGTACGCATTCGCACGAAGCTCCTGCACCACATGGTCATGGTCGTCAAGATCCTCACGGCGCCGACGTTCGGCGAGAAACGCACCTCGATCGACACCTCAGTGGGCTTCTTCGGCGCCGCGGCATTGGAGATCTCTAACGCAGAGAACGTCTCGATGACCTCCTCCATAGAAGAGGATTCAACCTCTTGCGGAGACTTGACAGCCGCCGACACCGACACGGGAAGCGGTGCAGCGACCTGCGTCTTCGGCCCAGGTTGCGGCGCACCCGTGAACGCATCCTTCTTGACCCAAGCCAACGAGTCCGTCACCGACATCATCACCTTCGGCTTGGTCACCGTCGGCGCACCATTCGTACCGGGCGCGCGAGACGACGGGCGCGCCGGCGAATCAGGCGGCGGGGTCGGCGGGCCAGCGATAACCACTTCCACAACAACGATGATGATATATGTATAAGTAGGGCGCAGAGCAAGAGCCAGAAGATGAAAACACACCTGGTGCGACATCCCGAGTGGGCGCGGCGGGCTGTTGTCCCGCGGGTTCGGTGTTGTACCACCCCTCGCTGTCCCAGTATCCATTAGTCTGCGGGCGCGCGACCGAACTCACACCCTCAGGCTTGAACTCGAATTCCGCAGGGAGCACATGTGCTTGGGCATCTTCACGCGTGTGCGCCTCCGGTGCCTGCANGCGCTCCGGCTCNGCCACCTGCACATCATCAATAACCAGCGGCCTCGGAACGACCGGAATGTCCGCAGGGACGCAGTCCGTCCACACCGGCGGCGCGCGGGGCCTGGGCATCTGTTTCCAGGTGGAGTTCTGGCGCGGCGGGAGCTGCTGCATGCGCGGGGGCGGGGGCGCTGCTGGGAATATGTTGGAGCCGTGGGGTACCATGCGTGGGAGAGGTGGGCGGAGCGGGTAGGGGTAGGGCGCGGGAGGTGGTGGGCCGGAGATGTAGGGCGCGGGAGGTGGGTTGGAGGTGTAGGGTGGCTGGGGGAGGCGGGTTGGAGACGTAAGGTGCTGGAGGAGGAGGAGGAGGAGGGTTGGAGGTGTAGGGCACTGCATCAGGGTTAGCGCGTTCGAACCCGAGGGTGGCGGGCGAGATGGTATGCAGCGTACCTGCCAGCGGCGCGCTAACGGACCAATTGTTGACCGGCGGCGCGTTCTGATTCGGCGGGCCGTTCGACCACTGCGGACCCTGGTGCACAGGATTCGCGTTCATCCCGGGCACATTCCATGCAGGCGGGTTCTGCGGGGCCTGTGCGTTCGGGGGAGGACCGGAGGGCGGCGGGAACGTCCCTTGGCGGAATCCCGTGCTCGTCGTGAACGACGGGGGCGGGGGCGGGGGCTGCATGTATTGCGGGCCTTGATGCTGCGCACCGAATGTGCCTAGAGACAGAGGTAGGCGCATATATGAGGTGCGGGTGGCGAGAAACGTACCTGGTGCGTTGGGGCCGCCGAACATATGCGCAGGTTGCCCGTTTGGCATCTGCTGACCCCATCCATGCGGAGGTGGAGGCACCTGGGGCGGCTGCATCTCTACGTCCATGTTTACAGGGAAAGAAGGAGGCGCATTGGGCGGTGCTGCGAATGCGCCTAGAACAGAGTCAGCGTATGCGTGAGGCGCGGGTGGCGGGCGGCGCGACGTACCTGGCGCGTTAGGACCCCACGCATTCACGTTCATAGGCTGCCCGTTCGGTCCTTGCTGACCCACGAACGGAGGCCTCGCACTCATCGCAGGCGGGCCAAGGGAAAGTGCGAGTGCATTCGGCTGGGGACCTGGCGGTGGAGGCGGCTGCGTGTCCACGTCCATGTCAACTGGCGCAGCAGNTGGTGGCGCGGCAAAGGATCCTGTGCAAAGGAAAAGAGTTCAGCGCGTTTACACAGAAAGACACAGCAAACGGCGGACCTGGCGCATGAGCAGGAGCCCACATGTTTGCAGGCTGACTCGCTCCTTGCGGCACCCAAGTCGGTGCCTGCGGATTCAGCTGTGACGCAGGCGGCTGTGGCGGCCTCTGCGTCTGCGTATGTGCTCCCGCCATGCGGTGGGCAGCAGGTGGCGGCTGGGACTTCTGTCCTTGGTCCCGAGCAGAGCGTGGCGCATTCGACGTGACTACTGTCGTCCTACGGCGAGCGGCAAGGACCGCGCTGCCCGGCGCACGGGCAAACGACCACGAGAGGTCGGCATTCCATATGTCGGTGTGCCGGCCTCTCGAGGGCGACGCACGCCCGCCACTCGCAGGCGGGTCCCAGATACGCCGGATCTTCGAGCCCACGTCGTTCTCCTTCTTCGTGTTCTCCGACTCGGGAGGGAGAGGGCTGTTGGTCGGCATCGGCACGTCCTGGGGAGTCTCGCGCAGCCTCTTGGGCGTTATGATCGTGCGGGGTGCTGTGTATCTCGTTAGCTCCCGACTTGGGCTCGTGTAGTGAGAAGAGAAAGGGACGTACGACTCTGTGGGGGAGCTAGGCTCCAGGGATCCGTAGTAACACTCGAAGCTGTATTCTCGTGCCCGCGATCGGCTGGGCCACTCGCGATCGTCCTTATATCGTCGCTGGGACGCTTCAAAGGCCGATGGTTCTGTAGGCCACCCCGCAAGAGCCACATCAGCGAATTGGGGACGCGCTGGTATTCCATGGCGGAATTTGGTAATAATTGTAGTACATGTAACCCTAGGTCTAACTATCGCCAGTCTGGGATAAGCCCTATAAGGCAATACCAACCTGACCGACGTTCACCATGCAGACCAAACGACACCAGCACCGTCTCGCCCTTTGCGCCCAAAGACCAACTCGCCTCGGTTGCCAAGTTCGTCCAGGGTTGCGCCGGCCACACCGCCCACATCCGCACCGTCTCCATCGACGTTCAGGTCGACTCGTTCGACAGTGCACAGAAGCAGCCCGTGACGCTCACGCTGGTGGACACACCGTCGCTGGACATCAATGACCAGGCGTCGTCCGAGCGGATCATGGACGACATGCTGCGGCACGTCGACTCTAAATTCCTCGAGAGCGTCGAAGATGTAGGCTACGCTTCGTGGAGTTCATTTATGACCGTTAACGTTAGATGACACGCTTCTAGGACTACAAGGCACAGACGGGGGACCATCATGTACATTTGTGTGTATCCATTCCACCTGCCAGCACCGTCCGGAGTTCTCCGTTTTTAGCATCCTGCTCACCCTTCCTGCAGATGCATATACTTTCTCGACCCGGACAACATCGTCCCGCCCCATGTTCCTACTCCTCCAGCACCGCTCCTTCCCCGCACCCGCACAAACAGTGTCTCCATACCCGACCCCGAACCTGTGATTCTAGAACCTCCCGTCACCACCAACCCTCTCCTTTGTCGCCCCACTCTCCCACTGGCAGATGTAAATGCCATACGACGCCTTTCTGCCCGTGTCAACGTGCTCCCCGTCGTTGCGCGCGCAGACACACTTACGAACGACCGCCTGGCTGCCATCAAGATGGCCATCCGGCGCGATCTCGCCGAGGCCGGTATCGGCTTCGGAATCTTCGACCTCGACACGCCCTCTCAGTACCAGTACGATATCTCCAGCTCGAACCTCAATGGCGACTCCAAAGTCTATGTTGGCCTCACAAATGGTTCATCCTCATCTTCGAGTGCCTCTTCTCCCACTTCCCCAGTCACTCCATTCCTTCGTCTTCCGTTTGCCCTCATCTCCCCTGACATCTACTCCCATAGTGACGGCGTGACTCGCACCACGCCCTCACGCCATGAACTTGTCATTCAGTATACTCCTAACCATTCGCCTATTTCAAACTATCACATTCCTTCACACAAATTTGTTCGCGGTAAATTCGTTCGTAGTTATAGATGGGGTGTTTTGGACGTTTTGGACCATAACCACTGTGACTTTCTGCCTTTACGCCACGCTATCTTCCACCACATGCAGGTAGGGTTGCTCCTGCTCACTCCGTTTATCATCTGTCTCACCAATAGCATGTTTGCAATCTTCCCGCCGTTGTGTGCCTGTAGACCCTACAGAAGTATACGCGGGAGTATTTACTCGATAGGTACAGGGTTGAAACCCTCGCGACGCGCCCGCCAATAGAGGGACATACTCAGCAATCCTCTGCATCGTCACAACTCCCGTCTCTTTCCAACGCATCGCGTCCCATTGTCACCATCGAGACTGCTCCCAGCCATGCACCTGTACCCCGCCATGCCAACATACCACCCTCACGCCAAGCACCTGCCCCCACTGTCCAACCACTTCCACCCATACCTGCGTTGTCGGATTCGGGCCCCGAGTCCAACAAGCCTTTTGCCACCAATCCAAGTCAGTTCTATTTCGCCGCTGTGGAGTTTGTCGGCATTATCTTCAGGGGCGTACGTATGTGGACATAGAGCTGACTACGTCCTCTGAACAGAATCCTCTAGGCAACGTACCAAGAAAATCACTGTCGCGTGCAATTTCTGTCGGTGTGAGTAACACGGGCTTTCTCTCTAACATCTCACTGACTTCCACGCTTAGCACGGAAATTAAAGTGCGATGGAGGTCGGCCGGCCTGTCATCAATGCCTCAAGCGATCCAACGCGTGCGATTACATGGCACCTCAAAAACGTCGCGGCGGCGTAAGGCAGCGGCGCCAGTTCGGGAGTGATAGTGATGCTGGGAGCGGTGATGATCCGTCAGTCGAGATGGAGGCATCGCAGTCACCAGAGATCCTTACAAAACCCCTCGCCCGCGTCCTCAACCCGACACCCGAGAAACCCTCCCTTGACACTACACTGTCGTCTTACGGTGGAAATGTCTTCGAGAGACGTGACCGGGATGACTTTCATGTTCTCCCACTGCTGGCACAGCCGCCGTCCGCGGTCGAACAGCTGCATTCGGCAGGTGCAGATCGGCGTGCCATGCATGTCGACGGTCTAGAGCGCCCCCTCCCATCACTCGCATTCCCACCGGCGCCCCCCCTAAATGCGAGCGCCCCGCCCATGCTACCCCCGATCAGACCAGCCGACGAGGAACCTGCGTCCGCACCGGGGCCCGTCCCCGCATCTGCCCCTGCGGCATCTTCCGCCTCGCAACCGAGCACGCAGCGAAAGCGTGCGTCGACTGTGTCTGGGAAAGGCAACCGGTCGACTTCGAATTACGGTCCGAAGGTGGTTGCATGCAACTTCTGCAGAGGTACGTGTCTACCGGGGAAATATTTGTACCGGGGCCGGTGCTCATAACTTATCTTTCCAGCGCGCAAGACGAAGTGCGACGGGGCGCATCCGACTTGCTCGAGTTGCACTCGGAGGTCTCTTCCTTGTAGCTATGTCAATGATCCTGGAGCACCCGGGGCATCCAGGAGGAAGGCTTCGGCTACAGCGCCCCCTTCCGACCAAGGGTCCGGGGTGTCATCGTCGACGGGCCCTTCGTCGGGCCAGCCGTCGAACCTGTATCACGAACCTGAGGGCTACAGCGCGTACCCTGACGACCGTGACATCAAGCGAGAGCGGGTTGATGATGAGAATCATCCGGCGAAGCGGATTCGAGTAGAGGGAAGTGCGGCAAGTTCTTCCGTTGCGGTTTTTGGTATACCATGAAGGGCTTGGATTATTTTCTTCAGCGTGCCACTAGACGGATTGGTTTAGACCCTACATTTATTCTGGGTCTTTTGTTCTATACACAACGCACGGTGTCTCTTCGTTATGTCTATACTGGGTCTCCACGGGTGTGTCTCTCGTCTCGTCGTTACTTCTCTCTTCATTTTTTCCCCCTTTTTATTAGGACTGTATTGTAAGTTACGTGTCTGCCAGCGGCTAGTTTTCTGTTTTCCTCCGATCTACACGTGTTCCCCGTAGTGAATGTTGAACGAGCCGGGATGTCTGCATGGATGGTGTCGTCGCAATGCACGGCATATGCCATTTCTTGGGTGGAGAGTGGACACGGTGACTCGACGGGAGTAATTGCTTGAACTACAGAGTGGCACGTTGCGCTTACGTCAGAGAAGGAAGCAAGAGGCTCAGTTTGGGACGATCCTTCATTATTCCACGTCCGACGCGTTACACGCCTTTCTTTCTCTTCATTCCTTTTTCTTTCTCCCTTCCTCTCGTTTTTGTCGACTGCTGGTCTCTCGTCTCCCACAACTCTCGCGCAGAAGTCGCCATGTTTCGCAGTTTCCGGAAGAAGCCCAAGAAGGGCGATACCCAGGAGGGCAAGACTATCCGCACCTCACCCTCCCTCCCTGAGCTCTCTGCGCAGGGCATACCATGGCCAGAAGACCTTGTAGACATGTCCTCCATCCGCCAGACGCCCCCGCCAGGCAGGCCCGTGCAAGGTGCGACCAGGACTTCTTTCTCCTCCCCCGGCCGCTCCATCCCATTCCATATGCCGTTTCGGGGCCCTCCAGGGAGGCCGTCGAACGCGAATGGGAATGAAGGCACCATCTCCTCGCTGTACATGTCCCACCCGCCCTCCGCCTTCGCCAACTGGCGCAACTCTACCTCTTCGCATCCGACAAGCCGCCCGAGCCAGCGCCGCTCGCGGGTGCCCTCGGCGTTCAACCTGATGGTGCGTGCCGTATCGTGTCTCACGCGTCCGGTTCGTGTCGTTTATGAAAGAGAGTAGGTTGCGGGAGGCCAGCGCACGGGCAAGACCTCGCTGCTCCGTCTGCTGCTGGACACGGCGGACATCTCCCCGACCGCGACCGCGGAGCAGCGCGCCATGGTCGACAGGTTCATGCGCGGGGGTGCGAAGCGCACGGAGGCGATCCAGACGGCGCGTGTCGAGATATGCGAGTCGCGCTTTGACCGCGTCGTGCTTCAGGTCATCGACACCCCCGGACTCGACTTCCAGGACGGCCGCGAGTTGAAGCTAGAGCGGCAGGTCACACAGATCGTCAAGTACCTTGACACGCAGTACGCGGACACTATGAGCGAGGTGCGCGTCCTTTGCCTTTGCGTCGCAGATTTGTTGCGCGCGTGATTCTTACGACGCGTCGCGGTCTAGGAATCTAAAGTCATTCGTCAAAGCAAAGGCGACCAGCACGTGCATCTGTGAGTGCATGCACAGGATGTCTATATTCTACGCGACCCTGAACAATCCCACTACCCCCATAGGTGCATTTATATCATCGACCCCTCGTCAATCATGACCGTCGCAGCGCGGCGCCAGCTGTCCTCCTTGCCGAACAAAACGCGTTCAGAGACGACAATATCGCATCGGCCTCCCGACACCCCGNNGTNGNNCGATTGACAGCGACGATGACTCAGACGACGAGTTTTCGCCTGAGAAGCTCACCATGTCCCCCGCGGAACTGCGCGTGATCCAGAGGCTGTCCCAGCACACGAACGTCCTGCCGGTGATCGGCCACGCTGACTCGCTGACTGACGAGAAGCTGGCCGCGGCCAAGGAGGCTATTCGCAGGGAGCTTCGTCAGGCAGGGCTGGATTTCGGTGTCTTTGGACCTGCGAAGCCGAAGGCGGCAAAGGACGTACAGGCTGATGACAGCGGTGTCGGTGATACCAGCGTCGCGTCCACGAGCGAAGCGGGCAACAGCGACGACGGCGGGGAGGAGGAGCCGAAGGAGCGCAAGTCGCGCTCGATAATCAAGCTGCGGCTCGGGCGGAAGTCGAGCGTGACGCGCTCCCGCTCGCGATCGCGCTCGGGGCTTGCAACTGAAGCGCGCGACGACCACGAGCCCGTGTCGCCAGATCCTACGGACAAGGAGAGCGTGGCGAATGTGCGCTTCTCGGCGCACGTCGTTGCGAAAATGGACCTGAGCGACGAGCTGCCGTTTGCCGTGGTTTGCCCCGAGCATCTGCGGCGGCGGCGAGCTGCCGAGCATCCTTCAGCGGACGCTTCGGATGCGACGAGCCCGAGCGTTGTGGCGCCGTCCGAAGACGGGCATGCTGCGTCGACTGTGGAGTCGATGATTGGCTCGCCGACGTCGCAGTCGAATCAGTCGTTGCGCAATCTTCCGTATCTCGAGAAGCCGCCTGAGGATCTCAAGGGCGTGTTTACGAGGAAATTTCGCTGGGGCACAATTGACGTGCTGGACCCGAATCATTGTGATTTCCCTGCGTTGCGCACGGCCGTTCTGTCTACGCACATGAAGGTTAGTGCTGGATTTCAACCTCGTGAGATGTGCATAACTGACGCTCCGCGTCTCAGGTCCTGAAAACCCATACCAAGGAGGTCCTGTACGAGAAGTACCGGACTGAAAAGCTTCTGGCCCGCCGTGCAACCCAGAACATTGGCGAGAAAGGCACTAAACGTTTGTTGGAAGGTACGCTTGTTCTTGCTCCGCCATCATCAAACGTCTGACGCTAATTTTGCATGGCAATCTGACGTTGCAGATCTCGGGCTGTAATCTTGTCCCCTGCCTTCGTCCGTCGTCCGTGCCATGGTGCCTTCTGCGATACCCATTATATCCCTTCTCACACCGTCTATATCATCGCTGCGCTGGTCCTGGATTACCAGCCATCGTTCCATACCATCAACTTCCATCTGGTTCGCGTTCGCGTTCCTGCTTCATCATATACCGTGCATCCGGCCACGACAAACATTCATAGGAATAGGAAGGAGTGGAGTTCTGCAAGATTTAATTTTGTCTGGTTGTTCGTGTTGTGTCTGATACTGTCACTTCAGCTTGGTTTTCGAGTCGCGTTTGCTTACAATCTATGCATATCACTTTCGCTTTGTCTCGACGATCTATCCCTATCCTTATCTGTAAGAATTGGTTGAGTTCCCTTCTGAAATCCTGATGCCAATTTGGCGGATATTTTCTCCTCAGAACTAGACGCAGACGCAGGCAAACAGCGAAACATGAAGCAGACGGTAGGTTATGAAGCTCTCTTGGTCTGCTTCGATAAGGTAGCTATCTCTTCCTCAGACATTCCGTCTAGCCTTTGTAGGAGGTACTCCACCTGTCCGATAATGTTAACAGGCTCGCCAGCAAGGTTTAGGGTAGGTACGCAGGTACGCACCTCGACCTCCTTGGTCAATGGGATGATGTAACTCTCGTACAAGTCCACGACACCGTCCACCTCGATCTTGATAGAGGCATCCCGCAGCGGTTCGCCGTCTGGCCCCACATCCTGCGCATAGAGGGTGGCTTTCTTGCGCAGGCGCTGCAGGAGCCTGCGCTCGACTTCGGGTTTGGTGATCAGCGCGGCGAGGGCATCCCGGTTTGTAGACTTGATGTGGGGGATGAACGCGGCGGGGTCGTCTCTGAATTTCGATTCCGAGACGAATTTGCCTGGGTATCCAAATGCAGTCAGCATGGTGGGTTGGACATGTGGGCGGATGCACGCACCGTAATGTACACGCTTGCTGATCGCCTGCAAGATCTCGACGTCTATGGTTGCGGAGCTCCCGTAATTCCCGTCATCCTCGAACTCCGCGTCCCCGGTGATGCCTTTCGCGCGTTTTGTCGCTGCGAGCAGCAGTGTCGCGGGGCGGGTAATCCGCGAGACGATATGGCGGGTGTAGAAGGACTGGATGGACGCATTCACGTTCACCGTGTTTGGATAGAGGATGGTCGGGTATTTGAGTGGTGGCAGCACAGGCTGTGGGAGACCTGAGGAGAACGGGTACTCATCCGGGCTGTGATTGTATGAGCTCAATGTCGCGGGTGGAGGCACATGCAATATAAATGCCTCTCACCTGGTGTACCGCCGCGCCTTGGCTGGATTGATATGGTGCATTGGCCTAAAGCTCCCAGAGCGAGGATAAGCGAGACGGACTGACCGTGAAACGTCTCTATCTCCTTCAAGAACCACTCGAGCCAGCTGCCGCTGAATTCGACCTCACGCAGCTCCTGGAATGCGCCGCGCTCGTATATTTTGGGGTTGTGCGCGAACTGCGCACGCTCGATGAGCGAGAAGATGATGGTGTCCTCGAGACGGGTGAGGATGGATCTGATTCTGTCGAGAGAGAGAGGGTCATCTGAGATCATATAATTGGCCTGCATCTTGGGCTGGTGGGCTGGTCAGAGGACAGAGCTGGGGCTGCGCAGGAGTTGAAAGTGGGGAAGGGCAAGCCTCGGACTCCACGAGTCAAATACGAGTGCTACGTGCGCTTGAGTGGCCGCGTCGGCCGATTCTCTCTCTCTCTCCCTCCTTTCCGAAGGACTCGTGCACTTACAGTAAATGATCAATATTGGGCGCGACTGAGCGCATGCAGACAGCGGGCCTGCGCGCCGTGTCGAAAAGCCGCTGCAGAGGCTGTACGAGGCGAGGGGGACGAGCGCTGAACGTTACCGTCTCTTCTTATACTCCCCTGCACCCGCATATTACGAGCGGGTTCGGATCTCTCAGGGAATTCTGTCCTCCCCATGTCCCTGCCACAATGCGTCTTCCGCTGCTTCAAACGTCTTGAACGCTTTGGCGACCGCATCACGGGCGCTGCGGGCCCGTACTTCGTTGGTCTTGCCATCATCCTCATTGGAGCTGCCATCGTTTGCTGCTGTCCGTGTTCTTCCTCCACTCTCACCTGCACGCTGCACCTCACACACTTCTCTTCTAGTGGATGTCGTCATATTCAATCTCCCTTGGCCCTGGTTGACCGTGCCGCCATGCCTTCTCATCATTGTCAACTTGGCCACACACTACTATCTCGTTTGCACGACACCACCTGGCTTCGTCAATGAACCGCCCGCACAACCGGGTTCTGGGCTGCTGTGGGCCACGAAACGTGATCCCAGATCACAGCGACATTTGACGGGCGTACGCTGGTCGCCTGAGCTGCATGTGACAAAAGCATCGGTGGTGAAGTGCAGTAAATGTGGGCAGACCAAACCCGAGGTGAGTTCATTACGCCTCCAGTTGTTCCAAGCAGACTCTGAGTTGGTCGTATCTCTCTCGTCCCCGCGCAGAGGACCCACCATTGTCGGATATGCAACAAATGCGTGCTGAAGTACGACCACCATTGCCCAGTATGTTGATTTTCCTCACCCAGATACCAAAGATGTTCATGTGCCCCTCTAGTGTACGTTCTGCTACTCTTTCAGGAGACCTTGAGACTAAGTATGAGCAGGGGTGAATCAATGCGTCGGCTTATACAACGAACGTCATTTCGTGCTGTTCATGTGAGTTATCTTCAATGATTCTCTGTCTCTCACTCTGAATCCATGATGTTGATAAATCAGGGCCTATCTCGTGATTGGATCCTTCTGGTATTCGGTACTAGGATGGCCGTACCTCATGGATGCGTTGGGTCTCAGGTTCGACGTATGTATCCTTCGCAATTCGGCTGACAACATGCTGACATTCGTGAAGTCTGAGTGGGCATACCATGTTCCTGCAGTTCTATACATGGTAATGTATATGCTTTCAGTGGTCATGTGTCTGGCTGTGGGAACGATGCTCGCCTGGCATCTCTGGAGTGTAGCCCAGGGAGAGACATCTGTTGAGAACCATGATCACGAGCATTACCGGAAGGTAGCCAAAACAAGAGGAGAGGTGCGCATATTCCCTGGCTCGGATGCAACATACGTTTAATGTTGTATTATACTAGACATTTGTCAACTCTTATGATCTTGGGTATGCTCCATGCTATCCGATGCTATGTCAGCTCAACGTTTCCCCCTAGCAAATGGAAGAATCTGAAGCTGTTTTTCAACATTGGACCTGAGGGATAGTGAGTTGACCTCTTGTTCTCCCCTCTCGACTTGTCGATAATGGGTCGCAGCTCGTGGACTACGCTTGTACTGCCCCTCAGGATACAGCCATATACCGATGGACGTTCATGGGCTAGACGCCCGGGGCACGACCGACATCATGGAGTACGACAAGGAGAGGAGCTCACGGATGAGGAGGAGGAGGGCTGATTTTGAGAACATATATTTATTAAGGTGAGCAGTAATTCCGTTACGCCTCTTATGATGACATCTGCCGGGGCCAGATGACCCTTTGAAAGCCGCGGGTCTGTTACGGCAGGCTCGCGGCTTTGGAAAGTGGTTTGATATATGTCCGGCTTTTTCAACTTCGCTTCGTGCTTCACGAGCGATCTCACTGACCCATTGCGTAAACTTGTCTCGTGAATTCCTACTGACGGGCTTTTGATGACAGGATACACATGGACTATTCCCTTAGCATAATAAATGTGGCGAGTGGCGAGTACGAACCAGACATTCCTCAACGGCGAAAACCATCCTTTGCATTCAGAAGAGTGAAATGGTAGGCAGCCTTGTTCCTGTATGACGTGCTTGAGAGTCACGTATATATGACGATATATACTCGAGTACTTCCGTCCGATCGCTTTTTCGTCCCGTTCGCTACGGCACAAATACTTGATTGACCGATAACAGAGATCCGAGAGCGCTACTAACAAGCAGCCTCTGCCGCGGCCGTGCAGACCCGAGCTTGGCTGTGCCAAGGGGCTGCGGGGCTTACTCGAGGCCCGGAACGTCTAAATTAGTTTTGGGTTAGGAGTTAATCGGAGAACGGTCGTCCTGCTTCGCGGAGAGCTATTTCTTACTCTTCTTGCCCAAGGTTTGCGGTGGCCACGAGGACGTGTCTAGGACAGGAGTCCACAAGTATCTGGTGGTGTGCATCTGCAAACATAAATTCTCTGCGAATGCTAATCATCCATCCGTAGCGCGTGTGTTCGAAGCAATGAGCTGTATATACCCTGATACACGATTGGACGCGGATCTGCTCCGCTAATTGTGCCAACTCCCCATAAAACGTCCGGGTCCCTTCGGTTGCCACGCCTTATCATGATCACTGGCTCTCCGCCAATCGCAATGGCACAGCGGCAAGCTGCGGCGTAAATGTGGACCCTCTTTTGCCAGCCGATCAAGCCGTTTCTTACTGAACTATGACTCGTTTGTTTCTCGAAGGTGAATGGCCCAATCCGCGATTTGAATACATAATCATACTTGGCGCTGCCTGCGCCCTCAAATTTATTGATCCGTTGGCCTCCACCGAGGAACCTGGCTTGGGCTTCCGGAAGCTCTAGATGGAAGCGGCATCCCGAAATGCAGTCGGAAGGGAAGGCCCGCTCTCACGGCTTGAACATCATCTGGGGACCTTGCATCATACCGACGTACCCTTGGGGCGAACTTGGCCTAGCTCATGTTCAATTCTAGATTGGTTTTCGCAGGCCGAGGGTATAAAAGCCTCGGAAAATAGAAGAGAGGGGCCAAGCTCCACCTTACCCTTGCTCTGATCCACCATGGCTCCCCCTGTTGCAACTTCCACCCACTACGACGACAGCTCGTCGATCTTGTCCCTCAAGAAGAATGAGGGCGTAAACAACAAGGGCGTTGTCGACGTCTTGGAAGACTATGATGGGAAGTACCGTTTCGCGCCGATTGAGGAGGCGCAAGTCTCTAGGGCCATGATCAAGCGGTCAGTGCATCATCTTTTGCAGCATTTTCAAATATATACTTATCGGATCCATAGGTACTTCAACTCCATGTATGAGAGGGCCGTCTCCGACGTCGTCATTGTTGGCGCCGGAAGCGCCGGTCTCTCGTGCGCTTACCATTTGGGCAAGGCTCGTCCGGACTTGAAGATCACCATTCTCGAGGCTAACGTCGCGCCTGGTGGTGGAGCATGGCTGGGAGGGCAGCTTATGACACCCATGGTACGCAGATCACCTCAATCTACTCGACATTTATTAAATCCTGTGGCACGAAGGTGGTGCGCAAGCCCGCTGACCGCTTCCTGACGGAGCTCGGCGTGCCCTTCGACGACGAGGGCAACTTTGTCGTCGTCAAGCACGCGGCGCTCTTCACGTCGACGATCCTGTCGAAGGTGCTGATGATGCCGAACGTCATCCTCATGAACGCCACCGCCGTCGAGGACCTCATCATCCGCGAGGACCACCACGGCCAGCAGCGCGTCTCGGGCGTCGTCACGAACTGGACGCTCGTGGCCCTCAACCACGACACACAGTCGTGCATGGACCCGAACACCATCACCGCCCCCGTCATCGTCTCCGCAACAGGCCACGATGGCCCGATGGGCGCGTTCTCCGCGAAGCGCCTCGTCAGCGCCGGCCTGCTGAAGGAGCTTGGCAACATGCGTGGACTCGACATGAACCGTGCCGAGCCTGCGATTGTCAATGGCACTCGCGAGGTGACTCCTGGTTTGATCATGACAGGTAAGAAATATGGCTTCCCCTTATCGCTATGTTGCTCACCGAGAATCTTCTCAGGCATGGAGCTCTCGGAGCATGATGGCTCAAACCGTATGGGTCCCACTTTCGGTGCAATGATGGCGAGCGGCATCAAGGCGGCGAAGGAAGCCATCCGTGTTCTTGACACCCACCAGGTCGTCGATGGAAGGATCGTCGCTTAGGCGGTGGTCGACGTCGAGAGTTAAGAGAAGCGCAAAACACGGAGTATTATCCTTGCAAAGAGAGCATGTGTATTATGTGTAGTAGTACAAAGGATGAACCTTTGGGGCAACTTAAAAGTTGAAAGGGGATGTTACGACCGATGGTGGTGGTGCGATGATCAAGATGAGATGAGTCAAGAAGCCAATAGCTTTGGGTCCTAACAAGGACAAACAACCGCCTTGCGAGACGCATGTGCGTCATTCTGTGGCTTACGCGGCTATCTCCTCATATACAACTTACCTCCCAGCTGCAAAACATTCATATATCCTCATTAGCTTCACATTTTGGTAACATGGGATACATCCTCCCCTCCCCCTCAAGCCCCGCGGAACGCGCTCGTACTCTCATGGCCCAGAAGGACGCCATCGAAGGCCAAATTCGGGAACAGCTGGACATCCTACGCGCGAACGGAACAAATACACAAGAACCTCTCGTTGACAGAGACGGATTCCCTCGTGCAGATATTGATATCTGGGCAGTTCGACACGCGCGTGTGCGGGTCATCGAGCTGCGGAACGATCTCTCGGCTGTTATGGAGGAGATCGGGCAGGCACTGCAGCAGGTCTACGATCCTTCACAGCTGAAGACAGACGAGCCGGCTGCGGCGACCTCTACCACACCACCTACGGAGCTCTCGCCATTCGCGAAAGTAAATGCTATCGCGCCGGGTAGTCCAGCTGCAGATGCCGTATGTTCCCCGTCCTCTTCGCGATTGCTTGACGAGAACTCAGTATGCTTCAACTATCTAGGGATTGCTTCGCGAGGATCTAGTGGTGAAGTTTGGGACGCTTGTCAAGAGCTCGTTTAGTGGAGCCTCGCTGCAGCCTCTAGCCGAGCTTGTGGCCGCGAATGAAAACGTAAGCCTTCTCTGCCTTGGATCTCGTTCGAAGCTAATCAGAGGCTTGCGATCTTGCAGAAGGTCGTCAGAGTTGTCGTTAAGCGTGTGGAGGAACATATGACATTGCACTTCACGCCTAGACAAGGATGGGGCGGGCGAGGCATGCTAGGGTAAGATTCATCGTCGGCTCCCAGGTTCTCCTGCTAAATACCAATTCGTCTGACAGGTGCCATCTTGTACCACATCCTGCCTAATGTCTCTCTTTGCTTTTCCATCCTGTTGCGCTGCCTGTAATCTGTACCCCTAACCCCCACGATGCTGTAGCTTACTTGCGATGTGCTCTTCGCCCCAACCGTATTATCCGGATACCTATGTAATGCTACTGACATCGGAATGCAGTCCATGGATGTGGCTACAACTTGCTCCTCTCTGCAGCAGCTGCACCGTATACCAATGCTGCATTCGACACTGACCTATTACCGGGAGCGGCGCGAGCTTTGTTCAGGTCCTCCCGGGCAGCATCTAATCCTCCTTCCGAAATCCATCGCTTGAAGGTCTCAACATCGATTTCCTTCTCAACCTCGCCTTTTTGATACGACCAGACGGCATGCTCCAGCAGATACAAGCTAGATGTGACGTATGAGAACAGGAACAAAGCCGGACGAGGAACCAGTGGCTGGATAGGTGGTGCATATGCTGCCTCTAGATCTTTGAGAGCCGCTTGCAAGTGGGAGAGTTCATCCTTGATTTCGAGCTGTAATTTGTTCGGGACGGACGCGAGAATGCTCTTCGCCCACTGGAACTGGCGTTAGATAATATCTCTGGGTAAAAAGTATTGATTTACCGATGTGAATGCTTCCTGAGCACCTTTGACATGCATTGAGCGAATGAGATCTAGTGACAGTACCGTCACCGTGCCTTCCCATATCTTCTCAACCATACCGTCCCTGATAAGTCTAACAAGGAACGTAAGAAGATACACCGTACGCTAGCAAATCCACTTGCCTGGCGATATAATTCTCTTCCATGTACCCCTGTCCACCCAATGCCGCCATGCATTCTTCCATGGCAGGAACAGCTTTCTCGGCGGCGAATCCCTTAACGATGGGAGTTAGGAGCCGCAGCCGCAATGCCTCCTCCGGCGTCGCAGTTCCACACTCTGTTTTCCCCAAGAGATGAATAGCGCCAAAGACCAAGTGCGTGAGTGCGCGATAGATCAAGGACACCTTGGCAAGCTCCGCGACATGCAAAGGGGTCGCCGAGAGGAGCTGCCTGCCCCCGTTGATGGTTCTCACCGTGGAGAACGAGCGGGCGATGGCGAGGCACTTCCGCAGCGCGCCGACGCTGCCAACGGCACTGTATATCCGAGTGATGGCGAGCACGGGCGTGATGCACTTGACGCCCTGGTTCTCGGGACCAAGCAAGTAAGCCTCAGCGCTGTTGATGGACAGTTCGGCTGTGGGTACGATTTGTGTTCCGAATTTCTTCTTGAGGCGGTGGACAAAGATGTTGTTGCTCGTCGAAGAGGGAAGAGGGTCCGAGGGGCCGCGGAGAAGGGGAAGTCGCAGCGGCACGAGGAAGAGAGACAATCCGCGCGAACCCTGCGCCAGGGTGCCAGTCCGGGCGAGGGCAACGGAGATGTTGCTGTCGGTGGCACTGGAAAACCATTTGAATCCGTCGAGTTTGTATTTCGGCCCGTAAGTGCTATGCGACTCCGTGAGTGCTGTCGCAACCGTTTCGGTTTGGGAAACATCGGAACCTCCGGGACGCTAGGCACGGAGATAAACTCCGTGAAATAGGTATGGTGCTTATGGAGTTAACTGACCTCTGTCATCCATTGTCCCGATGTGAAGGCGACAGAGGGATCGCGGCTGGTGATATAGGATGTCAGTACGGATTACATACTCCGCGGACTAGTGAGAAGTATTCACCTTATGACATGCGGCAGTACGTCCTTCTGAAGAGCAGAATTTCCGTACAGCTCTAGTACTGATGAAAGGGGGCCACGTCACGCCGAGTTCAGACTGATTTTCTTCAGGGGGTGACTTACCTCGAGCACATCCGTCAGTCATACTTAAAGGACAGAATATCTTGGTGGGATATCAAATTAGCTACGAATGCCGACTGCAGAAAAAGGAGAATAACGAACCACTTGAGCATCTCCCGTCATCAGCGCCATCTTCATGAATCCAAATACTCGGCTGTATTCCCCCTGTTTACGCTCGTAAGCGATGGATACGATGCCTTCCTTCTGGGCGAAGGCCTTCAAGCCCCTCCATCCCTCAGACGTATGCAAGTAATCGACGCGCTTCCCCCACTGGTCGTATTGGATGAGAGATGGCGGGTATGAGATATTCCCCAAGTCTCTGACATCTAGAAAGATATAAAGTTTCTGCAACAGGTTATCCGCCATAAACTCTGCTTACTGGTCACAACCTCTTGCTCGAACCGTCTCAAGTCGAGATCCACTTCCCTGTGCACTCTTCAGGCCAGTCCGTAAGCATGCGCATCTTAGAATACTATGGATACATACTTGTCTGGAAGAACGCGTTTCAAAAGACCCTGAAGAACTGGATCTGAGGTATAAGGCGAGTCGTCGGCGAACGCCGTCTAGGACAGATGCAATTCGTGAGCATCGTACTATCACTTTATTCAGTCCCCGGACGCACCTGCTGGAAGCCTTCCTCCACGCGCATTTCAGTAAGTTGTCGATGGCTGGGAAACTAGTTTCAAGAGGGCTCGCTGCTGCTCGCTGGCACTCGACTGATGAAAGGAGCTGAAGGAGCTGTGCGATCGACACTGCGGCTACATGAAGACATACCGCCATGCCCGGACTCTATTTCACATGTCACAGGCC
>SEOQ01000395.1:0-24392 GCA_004679275.1 Dentipellis fragilis
TTTTTCTCTTGGTTTTTCTATTTACAGTGCTAATGTGTATTTCAGACTACCTACTGGTGCCACGTGGAAGTCATATCAAAGAGGAGAAAGCCATGACCGTGCAGTTCTCTTCTTGACCAAGTTCTTGGCTGCTGTACTGCGTAGCATTCAAAATCTGCATAAGTCTCCTTATAGGCTGCCCTTGACCTCCCAGCAAATTACATCTGGCAAGACATTACTTTAAGCTTTGACTACACCAGAGCCTTCTATTCAAGTGGTCCATGACTTGGCTTTCCTGCTTTTTACTTCAACAGGAAATGATCGTGATGGGGTCTGGACAGATCCCTTGACTTGCTTTATTGCTGTAGACAGTCTGAGAGATGATGGCTCATTTATTGGACCTAATCTCTTGGCTACACATCTTTCAGTCTGGACTTATAACATCTAAGTTTATAAAAGCCCCAGAGAGCCCCTCTCTGGCGTCATGCGTCATGCACAGCCACAGCGTCGAGCGTCGTCCTATGGCACAGCTGCAGCGTCAAGGGCCTGCATTTTGCATAGCCATAGCGTCATCCAGCCATGACGCTGCATAGCCACAGCGTCATTGGGCCATGACGCGTCACAGCCACTGCGTCAAGCGGCCATGACGCATCACAGCCACAGCGTCATGAGCATCATGAGCGTCATGAGCGTCATCAAGCCCAAGGGCCTGTGCTGTCTCTGTGAACTTCGAGTTTTTCTGCTATTAGTGTGTGATCACATACTACTAGCATCCTTCCGAGGGGACTTGGTGAAAATTTTCGAAACTTGAGGTGAACCAAAAAGAATCCCAGCCTTCATTTGTGTGGAGAACTGCATTCACAAGAAAACTTCGAAAATTTCTACAAAGTCAATAGTCAAAGTCAACAAGCAAAGTTATGATGCACTACACTCGTAATGCTTATGACGCGCTACAATAATAACGTCGAGCCTTCATGACGCAGCACAGCCACAGTGTCAAGCAGCCATGACGCAGCACAGCCACAGCGTCAAGCAGCCATGACGCATCACAGCCATAGCGTCAAGTAGCCATGACGCATCATAGCCATAGCATCATGAGTGTCATGAATGCATCATGAAGCCAAAAGGTCTCTGCTGTCTCTGTGAACTTCGAGATTTTTGAGCTATTAGTGTGTGATCACATACTATCAGCACCCTTCCAAACTGACTTGGTGAAAATTTCCAAAACTTGAGGTAAACCAAAAAGATTCCTAGCATTCATTTGTATGGAGAACTGCATTCATAGGAAAACTTCGAAAATTTGTACAGACTCAGTAGTCAAAGTCCACAGGCATTGTGATGCATCACAATGCTATTACTTATGACGCACTACAATCACAGCGTTGAGCCTCCATGACGCATCACAGCCATGACGTCAAGCAGCCATGACGCATCACAGCCACGACGTCAAGCAGCCACGATGTCAAGCAGCCATGACGCATCACAGCCATGACGTCATGCAGCCACGACGTCATGCAGCCACGACGTCATGTAGCCAAAAGAGCCTCTGCTCTTTCGAGTGTTTTAGCTATTAGTATGCTGTCACATACTAATAGCTGTCTTTCGAGTAGACTTGGTGAAAATTTTGAAAAGTTGAGATGAACAAAAAAGAATCTCGGCATTCGTTTGTGTGGAGAANTGCCATTGTAAGAAAAACTCGAAAATCTGTGCAGGGTCGATAGTCAAAGTTCACAGACATTGTGATGCACTATGCTTGTAACACTTACGATGCACTATAATCACAGCATCAAGCCTCCATGACGCTGCATAGTCATAGCGTCATTGAGCCATGACGCATCACAGCCACAGCGTCATGAGCNTCATCAAGCCAAACTGCACACTGATCTCTGTTTTGGATTTGAATTTTTCAACTATTAGTTTGTGATCACTTACTAGTAGTGCACTTCGAAATTGACTTGGTAAAAATTTTTCAAAAGTTGAGGTAAACCAAAAAGAATCCTAGTGTTCATTTGTATGGAGAACTGCATTGATGGAAAAACTCGAACATCTGAGCACAGTCAATAATCAAAGTCAGTACTACAATCATCTATGCCATTGAAGCTGATTCAGTTCATCAAGTGTGGGAACTTTTATCCTAAAGAGCGTGGGAAAACTATTAGTAGTATACCTATACAGTACCTGCCAGGATGTGGCTGACTGCTTTGCTCCTTGTTCAGCAACCACTACCTTCCTGTTTCAGAACCCTAACCCTAGTCACTCATCATCATGTCTGCTGCTCAGGCAAGTGCTGCTCACTATTAGTGTGTGGTCACATACTAATAGCTGGCCCACAGATCTGGAAGTGTGCTCACTGTCAAGCAGAGTTCACCAAGAAGGGTATCAAGGAGTATCATGTAGAGACATGTGCTCCTACAGTCATCTTACCATTCCAGAATGGTAGCATCACTTTACACCGTGACCCCACAACCAAGACATTTCTGTGCAAGTGTTCTGCTCCTACCTGTCCTCAAGCCTTTGCAAGTTGCAAGATAATTCGACAACATGTCAAGGCTGCCAAGTCGAGTTGGCCCAAAGAAGACCAGGTACTTGTTCTCTCTTTGATACTAATCCAATCATGCTGATCTCTTAGCAGTCACCGTCTTCTATTCCTCAAGATACAAGTGGCCCTTTTCAGACTGTAAATGAACCAGTAATTGTATGTATCTATATCTAACTATTAGTATGTGGTCACATACTAATAGTCTCTCTCTCTCAGCCTGCTCAAGCTCCTGTAGCATCTGGATCTACTATTCCAGTGCGCTTTCAGGAGACAGTTCCTGGCCAGGTGTGTTATTCTTATTGTATAACTTGTATATAAAATCCCTAGATCTTGCTATTCCTAGATCAAGCATCTTCCCTACCTGGACTCCATTGGCTTCTGCATCAACACTGCAGTCCTTCTTTTGATCTGCATCGAATGTGAGGTAGCAGTTCTGCCAAACAATGTGGCTGGACATGTTGCTGCTCAGCATGCTCATGCACACATCAAAGTGGATGAAATCCAACTCAAACAGATTGCAGCCCAATGTAGNCTTGGTACAGAGTGGCCTGTCCTAGGTCATGGTCCACGGTCACAGATTCTAGGACTAGCTGTTCACCAAGGTTATACTTGTGGTCATTGCAAGGCTAGCTTTCGTGCTGTACGCAACATGGAATCACATTACCATGATCATCATCTAGGCATCACTCGACCATCTACTTTTGCAGCTACCTCTGTTCAGCGACTGTCTAAGTCTGGTGGTCCTGCCTCTTCTTTCTTTCAAATTCAACAAACCAGAACTCCACAGCAACTGCAGACTGCAAAAATCATTCAAACACTGCGTGATCAAATTACAGAGTCTGCAAATCAAATGGCCAATACAAAAATTGTCAATGATGAACGGTTGCTTTCACCTTGGCTTAGGACTACACGCTGGCATGAATATATCCTCAATGAAGATGTGGATATGCTGCGCTCTCTTGTCAAAGCTGTCAAGACTCCAGCAAATCAAGTTCTTCAAGCTGCAGTCTTGGCCTTGCTTCAAACAGGTGTTAGCTTGATTCCACGTACCAGAGATCTGGTGTTGCAATACTTGAACTCTCCTGATCCAGTCAAGAGGTATGTACTGCCCAGCTATTAGTATGTGGTCACATACTAATAGTTTGAACCTGCAGTGGCATAAACAACACCCCTTTCCACAGGCATCAGAATGATGAAACTCTGGATACATATGCTATTGAGGTATATCATCTGGTGCACATGCTGCTGAAGGCCAAGGAGACTGGATATTCTTTGCCTACCAATGAAGATCTGAATGAAGCCATTCAAAGTCTGCAAGATGTCCTTGGAGAGCAAGACATTGCCAAAATCTCTGCTGCTATTCTGGATGTCCTTATGGTTCTCTGGCAAGAAAGCTGGGTCAAGAGTCATGACAAGAATATCTCAGATCCTACCATTTGCTACATTACACTTTCTCAGCTCCTGCCCAGTGGTGCCTTTGCAGATGTTCAGCAGGTCACAGGTGTCCTTGCCAAGCTTCAATACTGCATGCGACTGGCCTTCCTTGTCAAGATGCATGACATGGTAGACAACGATGAGGCTCTCTCTGTGATGGAGTCTTGTGAAGTCCTTCAACACTGGTTTGTAGAAAAGAAGGAGTCCACATTCAACAGCATTCGATCTCTGCAGCATCGTGCATCCTCTCTTTCCATGACTACCAAATCCATGACTCGTGTTTGGTGGACAGACTCTGAGAACTGGGACTCCATGCTATACAGAGGTGATCACATCAACTTTGCAGATGTGCGCAAGGTCTTTGTAGACATGGAGAAGACCATGATTCAGCTCTGGGAAAAGGACATCCTTTGTGGCCTCAATCTTTATGTGCAACATGGTGACTTGGCAGATGATCTTACATCCAATGCTATGGGCTATTCTTTTTTAACAGATGAGCGCAACACCTGCTTCCATGATAGGGATCGTCTCATGAAGGCCATTCTGAACAACCCTGCTACCTGTCGCCAATTTGTTCAGACTGAATGGAGTGCTCCCTTTGAAGAGACTGCCAACTCTGTGCAAATCATGTGGAAGATTTCTGCTCTTCGTGCCTGGCTTTGGAACTATGCAAGATTTGAAGGCCTGGTTTTAGCTCGTATTGAGATGCTAGGAGGTTCTCCAGGGCGTGGCACAGAGTTGACAGCCATGCAATACTGCAATACCAAGACTCGTCCATTGCGTAACTTGGTAGTATTGGACAAGTACCTGTCTGTCTTGAGAACATATCACAAGAGTGCTGCATTGACTGGCCATGACAAGCTTATTCCCCATGCCATTGATGCTTGTACAACGGATCTTCTCATTCAAGACCTAGCTCTTGCTCGTCCCTTTGCAGAGTTGGCAGCCCAAATCTGTTGGCCAAACAATGACTACATTCGTGAACTATATGCAGGTGCCTTGTTTGTCAACAATGGAGAACTGTTTGACTCACGTCAACTCACCCACATCATGTCTACTGTCACCAATCCACGTATAGGCACAGAGCTGGGCATCAATGATTGGCGTCACATTAGCATTGCTTGGCGGCGCAAGAAGTGCTCTGAAGTGCAGTCATTGCTTGAAGATGACAACTATGAAACAGTCGAGGCCCAGCAAACAGGACATTCTAGAGCAACAGAGAACAGAGTCTATGGTCTAAGTCCTCAAGCATTAGCAGGTCCTGGTGAAGACGTGCTTCCTCTTTTCCTTCGTGCAAGCACTCGTTGGCAAGAAATATGTCATGTCAGGCCTGGTGGAGTATGGATGACTTATCATGATGCCTCAGCCACCAAGTATCAGCCTCCAGTCAAGTCAATCAGGCAAGACAGTGATGCAATATCCAATCCTTCACCTCAATGGACAGACAACTTGGTCAAGACCATCACAGACTCTGTCACAGCTCAAGTGACTACCAACTTGAAAGACATCTTGAGTGATCTCTTGAAGGATGTGTCAAAAGGTGCACCATCAGCTACAGCTAAAAAGATACCAGCTAAAGGTAAAATGGTAAATACTATTAGTATGTGACCACATACTAATAGTTCATCACAGACTTTGCACCTACTCTTCCCACTACTGCACAGGCACCAGGTCAGTGAATAACTATTAGTATGTGATCACATACTAATAGTTTCTTTAGAAATGCGATCTCCACAAATGCCACGTTAGTCTCCATCTATTAGTATGTGGTCACATACTAATAGTTGTTTAGAGCAATCTCCTCATGGTACCCTCAACTCTGGATTTACCTTTCGATCACCCACTTTTGTTGCAAGCAGTATGTATAATGCATATCATTTATTTAGCTGTACTGACCATGACATTGAACAGAGCATATAGACAAGGGCAAAGGTGTTGCTAAATATGTATCTCCTATCCAAAGAGGTCGTGGCTTGTCTTGTAAGCCACTGGCATAATACATAATGCTATTGGGTTGTACTCATTGCTTGCTAGTCTCAGAGTCAGTATTTGGTAGCCCAATGGATATCAGGACTACAGGCAATGCTGCAGTTACAATGCCTGGCAGCCCAGATACTTTGGCTTTGGGTTCCCCTAGAGTGCAGTTCCAACCTTTGATGCCACCTCCTCCACAAAAGCTTACAGTGCCCTCTGAGCAAGATGCACTACAAGTAATACAAAGGTTGACTGGCAAGGCAGAAGCAACATGGACTTCAAAAGAACAAAGAGAAGCAGTGTTGGGGGCTATTGCACTGGAACATGACATCTTGGCCATCTTGCGTACAGGTTCTGGCAAGACCATGATCCCCATTGTAGCAAGTCAACTGGAACCAGATGAAGTGACAGTGGTTGTCCTTCCTCTCAAGTCTTTGATCAGTGATTACCAGCGCAGACTCAAGGCAATGGACATAGGTTATACACTGTTCCAAGGACAAGAGACTACACATCTCACTGGCAAGCCCAATCTGATCCTAGTCAGTGCTGATATGGCCAAGACTGATCACTGGAAACAATGCATCATACAACTCAACCAGCGCAATCCAGTAGTACGTTTTTGCTTTGATGAAGGCCACTTGACATTGTCCTCTGCCAACTTTAGGCCAGCACTAGCCAATGCCTATGATCTCAGGCTGTTCCCTATGCAGCTCATTGTCATGTCAGGGACTATTCCGATGATCTCTCAGGCCACTGTCATTGGTATCTTTGGCCTATTGGATGATGTCAAGGTTCTGCGCATGCCCACATCTCGTTTGGAGATCAACTATCACCTCTATTCACGGTTCTATAGTAACAAGGACATTGAAGACAAGGTGGTAGCATTGATACAGCAGCATAGCCCAACTCTGGCCCCCAGTGATCGTGTTCTGATCTTTGTGGCATTCATTGAAGAAGGCATTGAACTGGCAACAAGATTGGACTGTGGCTTCTATCATGGAAGACAGGCGACCCATCCCAAGGCATCTAGTACAGCATCCCTTACAGATGGTCAACGTCTACAGCTGTACCATCGATGGATCAAAGGAACAGAACCAAAGGATCGTATCATGGTCTGCACCTCTGCCTTTGGTGTAGGCAATGACTATCCACATGTCAGGCTGGTCATTCATGCTGGAACTCCTATAGAAATGATGGGCTACACACAAGAGTCATCCAGGGCAGGGCGCGATGGAGAGCAAGCATGGGCCTATATTTTGCCTTACCAACAGAAAGCACCAGTGCTGCAAGAAGGAGAAATAGATCATCGTGGACTGCAAGCTGCCTACAACATGATCTATGGTCCTGGATCTTGCCTACGACAAGCCATCTCTGCTTTCAATGATGTACAAGGCTTTGACTGCTTTCAACTTCCCAACTGCCAAAAGTGTAGCCATTGCTGTCGTCAACAATTTGATGTCCGTCGATCCATGAACATGCATCTTGCCTCTGGCTCTACCACACCAGGCCCTTCCTCTGCCTTGTCAATCAAGCGACGTCCGCAATTGGCACACTTTGCAGAAGCAGTAGAGATCAGCAAGCAGCGACGTATTGAACGTGAATCCACAGACAACGAGTTGGTAGATCGCATGCAAAAGCAACTGGCCATATATCAAAAGGGATGCATGCTGTGTCATGTGTTTGAAGCAGATCAAGGCACTTCACATCATGAACCTGATAGGTGTCCACTGTGGGATACAACAGGATGTGGCAAGAGTTCCAAGACAGACTACCATCAATGGAACAGGAACATCAATTATGATAGAAATCGTCATCGTGGAACCTGCTTCAAATGCCACATTCCTAGTTGCCATGATCGCCTTCATCCTCCCTTTGTCAAAGGCCAGAACAATTTGTGTCAATACCAAGGCCTGTTATCGTCAATCAGCTTTGCTATCTGGAGTCATGCAGATGTATACAAGGCTGCAACAGTTCACTTCAACCAGCCGGGGCGCAAGTGGAGTAGCAAACAACAATTCCAGGAGTGGCTAACAGAGTTCCCTGCACATACAACAGGATACACAAATTTGGTTGCCTTGTTTCTTTGGTATGGGGAAGTGTATGTAGCATAGAATAGATATCATATTGACAGCATGCATGTTGGGTGCAATGAAACCTTGTCCTTGGCCAAGAACAGTGAAACTATTAGTATGTGATCACGCACTAATAGTGAAGTACTGAAAATATCAAAAGTCCGAAAATGTGCAAGACAAGTATGCATGCTATTAGTATGTGACCACACACTAATAGTATACAATGAAAGTGAAGTAGCCAAGTATGTGATCACAATTTGGTGGTGTTTATATGAAACATGCCAAGCTCTTTGTTCCGCTCGAACGAGCCCTCGTTCGACCGACCCCCTCCGATCCCTTCGGGAGGGGGCCCATCGGCTCGGCAATTGGCGCCTCGTTCCGACGGCGCCCCCCGCGTCCGATTGCTGGACACGCTGCTGCCTCCACGAATATTTTTCGTGGTGGCAGGCGCCGATCTCGAGCTCGCGTGGGCGCAGCGCGGCCGTCCCTGGGCGCAGCCACTTGGCAATAGGCTCCAAAAATAGGGCCTGACGACCGCCATCCGGGCCTGCCCCGCGCGTCCGGTTGCCGGACGATCCCGTCCCTCGGCGGCCATTTCTTTCGGTTTCCTGCCGTTCGATCGGGCCGGCCCGGCCTGGCGCTTGTTCATGGTCTCCTCCCGTCATTTCGTGTTGGGTTGTCTTCTTTTTTAAGTTGGGTTGGCAGCTCTCCCCCCTCCATCGCGCCCCACGCTCCATGCTCCATGCTCCGTGCCGTTGCTCTCCAGTCCCCCGTGTGCGGTCGGTCGGTGGGCGGGCGGGCCGGTTCACATTTCCACTCCGGTCGGCGCCACTTGGAGCGACACTCAGAAGCTTGGCCGTCGCATCATCTCTCCAACGCTATCATCACTCTCAGGCAGTCGCTCGATGCCGCCGCCGCTGCCGCCGCCGCCGCCGCCGCCACCGATATCATAGATATTCAAGTCACTTCTTGGTGACCGGCGTCCGTGCGGCCTCATCCCCGTTGCCCCTCTGTCTGGTTCCGGACCAGCTTGGCCAGTCAGGCCCCATCGGTTGATGTGGCAGCATGGCTGCATGGCTTCAGGCTTGGCACACAGTGACTCGCTGGGCGATCTATCGGTGTGCCAGAGGAACAGATTGGTTTCCTTGGGCAGGGGCTCAGTTCGTCTTGGCACATTTAGCGCTCTGGGTGGTACACTGCCGTCATACCGCATGGACGGTCCTGGGATTCGCAGCACGCTGCCATTGGCGCCGCACCCTCGGCACCTACCGTTCTCTGCACTGAGGACAGATTGGGTTCCTTGGGCATGGGCTCAGTTCTTCCTGGCGCACTTAGCGCTCTGGGTGGTACACTGCCGTCATACTGCATAAACCGTCCTGGGATTCGCAGCATGCTGCCACTGGCGCCGCACCCTCGGCACCTACCGTTCTCTGCACTGTATTCAGTTGCTTTATGGGATTGGCTTTGGCCCAATTTTGGCTGGCGTGGATGGATATTTGACACATGTAGCCGAGGCATACATATCAACTTACCATCTCACTGTGATCTGCTCAATTCACATGCAGCTCTCTCTGCCAGCCTAGTATGTGTAACAGCGCCGATCGTCCCTTGGGATTGGATGTTCTTGGCTTTCACCTGATCTTACTTCTTCTCTGCGCACATGGCACCTTCTACTACATGTGCAAGTAGCAGCTACCTAACCACCCTGCATGTTGAAGACCTTCACTCCTGGCGCTGCACTCTGCATGCCGTCGCCTCTGTCCTATTTACCTGGGCTGATATGGTATGTTTCTTGTCATCACATCAGTTTGCATCTGCGTGTTCCCATTGTCTGCGGCCATCTTTAGGTACCATTTATCTATGTATGCACAAATTGGTGCAGCATGGGAGTCCACGCTGCACCCTGGGCAGGCTCAGCATTCAGAGCTGCAGCCTGGGCTGGATCGGCTATATGGTATTTCATCTGTTGTGTGCTTGCCGTATGTCTGCACATAATGCGGCCATCAACATACATTGGCAGTAAGGTCTGGCAGCTTTCCACAGCACTCACATAAGCTCTCTTGCAGCGCTGCACTCTCAGTGAACATATCTCTGGGAGGTTTATTATATTCTGCACCTTCGTATTGAATTATCTCCGTGACCGCTCCAAGGCGGATGTCGTGCGTTGCATCGGCGAAACGCTCTGATTTTTCTGTTTATTGTGCAAAAATCTTGGGCTTCATAGCTTGCCGTTTGAGCCAGCTAGGAGCCATTTACAGCACTGTAGCACTTCCCAAAATTCGACTTTCCTGCTTATGTCAGCGGTGTGCAGACACCGATTATGTAAGCAAAAATGGACATTTTTTTTCGAAAAGTCCAGCTGAAGGTCACATGATCTGTCACGTCACATGTCACGTCACAGATCACATGCTCAGTCCCATTTCAGGCCCAGATGCACAAACAAAGGTCAATTCACCTCTTGACTCTGAACCACCANCATCTACCAGTGAGTTGCAAATCCGAAGAAATTCGATTATTTATTTTCTTTATTATTTAATAATTTGGTTAACCCATTTATAACCCTTTATAACCCCTTATCATTAACTTATTATTTTAAAATTGACTTATTAATTATTTAACTTTTTTTAAATATCTTATTTATGATTTAATTTTTTTTTAATACCTTATTTTTTTGATTTTTTCGATTTTTTCGATTTTTCAATTTCTTTTTTTATTCATGCTATGTTGTATTGACTCTGTTCTTTTTCTAGCAGTGCTCGTCATGTCTACATCGGTTCGCGTTGGTCAGTTGCCTGCTGCTGCAGCTTTCGCACAGGCTAGGCTCCCAGCTCTCTTTTCGCTGGGGCTTGGTACCAATGCCTACAAGGCCCACATGTATCAACGTCCCCTTAACAAGGACTGGGTTGGCAGTCTTGCCGATCTGATGCATTCGGATGTGCTCAATCACGTCGACCAGCGTGCTCGTTATCCTTTGCAAGGTCAGCTTCATTCCATGCTGTCTTTTTCTGCACTTGTTTATCTTTTCCATGCCAGGTCTTGTCAGTTCTGCAGACGCTGCTCGTCTTCGCACGGCGCTTGCTGCTCGTCTTCCTGGCGAACTCACTCTTGTCGACATTCCCGTTGACATCTCGATCACCATCATTGCTGGGCAGCATCGTCTCAGAGCTTGGCGCCAGTTGCCTCAGATGCTTCAGTCTCAGCCTGAGCCAGTTCAACTGGACAACACCTATCCCATTGAATTGTTCGAAGACAGTGAGTTTTTCTGTGTGCTCACAGGGGTATTCAGCTCATAGCCCATTTCAGACATGGCCCCTAGTGCTGTGGCAGCCTTTATGTGCCATGACAATACTTCTGAGCACAAGTTGGCGGCGTCTCCTGCCGAGCGTTTCATGGCTTTGTTGGAGGTTGCTGCATCGGAGCGTCTCAGGTTGTCCAACGACACTCAGTTTCTGGACTCTGCAACGCAGACCATGACGATCCTGTGCAGTGGAGCAGGTTTGTGTCTTATACATGTTCTCCAACTCATGTTCATTCTTTTGGTGTTCCAGTTGCTGCGCACACCAGGCAGATTCGCCATGCTTTTACCATCATCAAGCATCCTGTTCTCCTCACTTTGCTCGCTCAGGCCATGGAGATTCCTATGCTCAGGTCTACCTTTGACTTGGGCCACATCAGGAACATGGAGAAGTTTGAGCCTTCTGTATGTCTTTGAGTTTTCATTTTTTCTGATTTGGTCTCTGACTTTTATTTAGATCTTGGCTATCATGCTTACTTGGGCAGTTGATCAATGGTCCAGGTTTGGCAGTTTGACTCCCAAGTCCATAGGCTGGAAAACTTTGGTGTTCAGAGATCGGTTGATTGGGTTCTCTAACGAGGAACAATTTATGGATGCTGTTGCCTCGGGCTATGGATGGGACAGGACCTTACATCCCCACAGCGAGGTCCTGTCTCAGTCTCCCACCACCATTTTCCAGCCAAGATCTCCAACTTTGCGCTGGGTTGACTATGCACAGGAACCTGTCAAGTATCCCATACCAGATGCTGTCAGTTTTTCTCATCTTGTTGCATACCTTATGCTAACCTTAGGCTACTCAGTTTCTCACATTTCCTGCTTTTAACTTGAAAAGTGGCTCTGTCTGTGGCAATGTGTTGGTGCTACACAATGAAGTCTTTTCTGTTCTTGAAAAGGTGAGTCAACTTTGTTGGACTGGATTGCATTTGTTTTACTTAACTGCCCCAACAGCTGGCTTTGCTCTGTGGTGGTGAGGCTGCACATACTGGTCTCATTATGAAGGCCACATCCTATGTGAGCGACAAGTACAGGCAGTATTATACTGTTTGGAACACTACTTGTGAGATGATCATCAGGTTTGCTATGTATGCTGTCAGTAGCAGGGGATCTGTGCTTCCTCCTATTGTTGGATTGAGCTCCAGTCAGCTTGAGCTTACTCAGAGGCCTTGGGATACTGTAAGTGACTATCTCTACATTTCAGATTGGCTCTCATCTGTCTATCCAGCTTCTTGACTTTGCAATGAAGCATCGTATTGCTTTAGTTGAAGACTGGGGAGACCACTTGCCTATGGTTTGGAGGAATGACCGGTGGAGGCAAGAGGAGTACTTGCAAGGTTTTCAGGTCTTGTTGGATTCATCACCTCTGTGGCATGGTCTGGTGCGGCTTGTGGGCATCAAGTATGGCCAATCTTTTGTTTTAAGTTCTGTTGCTTTTAAAGGTAGATTTCATTGATGTTTTCATTGTGTTGGATTCATGCTAACAAATTTAATTATAGAACATCTTCCTACACCTCCACCCCCTGCCCAGAGTCCTGCTCAGTCTCCCCCTCCTGCCCAGCCTCCTGTTCAACCTCCATCTCCTGCACAGTCTCCTGCTGGTGCTGCTAGTCCTGCTGGTGCTGCTAGTCCTGCTGGGGCTGCTAGTCCTGCTGGGGCTGCTAGTCCTGCTGGGGCTGTTAGCCCTGCTGGGGCTGCTAGCCCTGCTGGGGCTGCTAGCCCTGCTGGTGCTGCTAGCCCTGCTGGTGCTGCTAGCCCTGCTGGTTCACCTCTACCTCCTGCTGGTTCAACAACCCTTCCAACCCAATCTCCACCTCCTGCCCAGGGTCCTGCACAGTCTCCATCTCCTGCTGGTTCTTCTGGTCCACCTCCTGCTTCCACACAGCCTCCTGCTGGCCCTTCTGATTCACCACCTCCTTCTCCTCCTACACAGCTTCCTGCTGGTCCTGCTTCCCCTGTTCCACAGCCTTCACCTCCTGTTTCCCCTCCTTCTGGCTCTGCTCTACCTGCTGCTCAGTCTCCAGGCCCTGCCTCTCCTCTTGCTCAATTTTTAGGACCTGCACCTTCTCCTGCAAATTCTCCTAGGCTTAACTCTCCCCCTGCTGATTCTGATTCTGCCATCCCTCATTCTCCCACCACTATTCCACCACCTCTTCCTTCTTCACCACCTCATTCTCCTCCTGGTCAATCTATGGATGCTGGTAGTGATAGAGATGCCATTATGGATCTTGATTTAGATCAGCCCCCTCAAGATTTCACTGCTCCTGTGTCTTCTAGAGCCTCCAATCCTTCTTCTAAATCAGATGAAGATGAAGACATGAACTTTGCAGGGCCAATCAATTCTGAATTGGATGAGCCTTTGGAGAGAACAGGTAAGCATTTTTTGAGTATTATGATACTATTGTGCTCAATGCTAGGATTCAGACTTGGTCAAGACCATTTTCAACAATGCTGGCATGTGGAACAGTGTGCATCACATGTCATACCAACAGTGGTGTAATACCAATCCTCAACATCAAGAATCCTTGTTTTCCTTCATCAAGGAGCTTCTATTTCAAGTTGCTGAAGACCAGTCCTTGGCCAGTTTCAGAGTTGTGGGGCTTATCACCCAGCTGATGGGTCAATTGTGTTTGCCATTTGATGCCATGCAGTCTGATGAGCCTGTCACTTCTTTGACTGCTATGATCTACAATCAGGATGCTGGCACCAATCTGGCCATTGACAATACTGGTCATATTGTATGTTTGTTCACTTCTTACAGCTCACATTACTGATTGATTTTCTAGGTACCATTTGAGGCAAAGGATATATATCAAGAACATGCTGCCAAACTTGCCATGAAGCACTTTTCCCTGCAGTATGACCAATACTGTATTGACAATGAGATAGAGGTACAGGGCAGATTGGCAGATGACAGTGATGAAGATCTTATGGATGAGGATTCTATTTGATTTATGTACTTAAAATTTGCAGCAGAAATGCATTGGCTTGAATGTTTACTGGCTTTGGATGAAAGTGAATATACTTTGTTTATAGTGAATCAAGTATCTAGCCTACTGAAAACTATTAGCTACTTGTCACATAAACTTTTTGACTTGGCAAAAATGCTTTTCCAATCTATGTACAAGCATTTGTTGTCCAGTTTCTACATTTGGCTTATGTAACAGGTGTACCAGCATATCTTATATCAGCCATATCTTATATTTTTGATTCACCTGTTCAAATTCATGATACACTGTTTCCATTCATGATAATGATTATATAATCAATGTACCAGCATCTCTTATATAAGCAATAGTTCTTGTCTTTTACACAGCTATTTACATCCAGAATAGACTGTTCTAATTCATAATAATGATTATATAATCAATGCACCAGCATACATTATATAATCATGTGATCATGTGATCTGTATACTATACTGATTTTATATAGTTATGAATTCAGCCACCAATGGAGATTATAATTTCAGACTCAGTTATAAATTTGGAACTGAGTTTGAAATCAAACTATATCATGTCACAACCTATCAAATGCCTCTTGACTTGCAACCACCATCATCTCTTTTGAGCACTCAACTGAAGGTAGGTGTGTCCAAGGCTTGTTCAATGAATCCACTTGTTGATGTAGACATTTTATACAGCCTTTCAAGCAATCAGTAAGTTTATGATAGTTGATATTGTCTCATTTGACTTACATATATAATGTCATTCAGTGGTCAAAATCACTTGTGATCACTGTGGAATCGAATTTTCTAAAGCCAATCTGGCTTCTCACAAATCACACATCAGTTCCCCTCAGTGTAAAGGTGTATTTAAAGGTATGTTTCATTACAGTAATCATTGATTCATGCAAAAAATATATATATATATATTTATCTTTAGGCAAACAATATGTCTTGGACAGAGATCCAGAAACTCACTTGTTTTCTTGCTGGATGTGTGGCCATTCAACGGACAATACTCGTGATATGCAAAATCATATTGGTTCTGCAAAGCACAAAAATGAAGAAGTGTTAGGTCCACATCGTTCTTCTAGGCAGCATTCTTTGGCAAGCCCCTATGCTCTCAGTGGGAGCAGTTCTCCTTCTAGATCTGGTGTTGGAAGGCCTTCTGGTTCTGACAGAGCAGGGTCTTCTATGCCTAGTCCTGTACTGTCCCAGTCAGTCTCATTACCTCAAGCAAAGGATGTGGATACTGCTATGGAAGTGGACATTGTAGATNATAATAATGCCAGATTAGAGCCAGGTATGTATTATTGTTTAAGTATTTTTTGTTGTTGATTTCTGATTTCTAATTGATCAGATGAGCCATCTGCTGCTGTATCTGAAAGCTCTCAACTCTTTATCAATGCTGAACTAGATCAAATTGGATGTGCAGTCAATACTATGCACAAAGTCATTATTTGCAGACTTTGTGAAACTGCCTATTTGCCACAAGACTTGGCAAAGCATGTTTATCATCACAACAAAATCAGCTTAACTATANAAGCCATTCAAGCTATCATACAGCCTTTAGTTTTCAGATTTACTCTTCATCAAGATTTGAATGTTTCTGCACCTGCAAACAAGATGCCTGTAGAAGGATTAAAAATTCAAGATGGATTTCTTTGCTCTCACTGCTCTCATGTCACTTCTAGTTGGGGTTCCTTGCAACATCACTGGTCTTTTAAACATAAAGCTTTAGGGATATCTCTACTCAAGGATCATGTTCAGCACACTTCTGTGCAGTCTTTCTTTTCATCAAGTAGTATCAAGGCCAATTCTGTCTCTTGGTTTCCAGTTGACATCACTTTGGCCATCAAGTCCTCTGCCTCTGCATTTGATGTGTTTATGCAGGTCCATTATCCTGCTATCTGTGCTGCCCAAGCTGTGGTGGCCACTCCAGAGAATGAGCGTGATGTTCCTCCTCTCTTGAAGGTCATGGAGTGGCACATTCATTTAAAGGATTTTTACAATAATTCACAAGCCCGCGCTCTTCTTTTGGATCTGTTTTCTTTGCCTGTCAAGCTCCAGCAGGCTACCTCAACATTGGACAAGACCCTGGCTCAGCTGCGCCCTCTGGTAGACCAGTATCTTTTGCATGTTGGTGGCTTATCACACAATATTCAAAGACTGGTTCTTAAGTGTTTGGAAGAATATCCACCGTATGTTCTTTTTCTCTTGGTTTTTCTATTTACAGTGCTAATGTGTATTTCAGACTACCTACTGGTGCCACGTGGAAGTCATATCAAAGAGGAGAAAGCCATGACCGTGCAGTTCTCTTCTTGACCAAGTTCTTGGCTGCTGTACTGCGTAGCATTCAAAATCTGCATAAGTCTCCTTATAGGCTGCCCTTGACCTCCCAGCAAATTACATCTGGCAAGACATTACTTCAAGCTTTGACTACACCAGAGCCTTCTATTCAAGTGGTCCATGACTTGGCTTTCCTGCTTTTTACTTCAACAGGAAATGATCGTGATGGGGTCTGGACAGATCCCTTGACTTGCTTTATTGCTGTAGACAGTCTGAGAGATGATGGCTCATTTATTGGACCTAATCTCTTGGCTACACATCTTTCAGTCTGGACTTATAACATCAAGGCTATCATGCTATACCACATTGTGCAGGAAAAAGATAAATATGCTGATAAAGCAATAGGGTCAGTTCTGTGTTTTGAATGCATAAATAACTTGTACTTACATGTCTAATATGCATTTATTTTCAGAGCCTGTCATGTTTACTGTCAAAAATATCTGTCAGAAGGTGTTGTGTCCACATTTGCTGCCATTCAAGACTACCAGCATTATACCACTGCCTTGGTCAAGAGTCAAGCTGCACCTCCCAAGACTGTCTGGAATTTGGAGATGACTTCTGTCAGCTTCAAAGGCCATGCACTAGAAGTAGCTAAGCTTAGGTCTGGTTTGCAACACTTGGCACAAGACTTGCAGGGCAAGATGCATGACCTTACTGGTGGTGTCCTTCTGCAACATAGCATCCCTGACAAGTTGGTAGATGACATGTCTTGCGATGCTGCAGGGTATTCCTGGCTCAAGAATGCATCCTTTGCCAACAAAGACATGGAGCTCCTTCAATATCTTATGGCAGACAAACAGTACAATCTCAGTCTGCTAGATGGTCTTGACATCCACTGGAACCATGTTGGTGTTCAGCGGTTCATGACTCGAGCTGCAGAGATCAACCAGATGCTTTCTATTCTCAACCACATTCTTCCCAGCCAGCCTCCGAGAGGTACAGAGTTTATGGATGTTCGCATCTGCAATGGTCTTCGCATGCGCAACTTGTTCTATTCTCATGGCAACTGGTGGTTCATTATGCAGTATCACAAGTCTACCAATGTGCGCGGTCAAGACCAGTTTGTGCCTATGCTTATTCCCAAGTCACTGGCCCAGATTCTTGTCTACTATCTGATTCACATCAGACCTGTAGAAGCTTTTTTTGCAGGTATTCTTTGGGGCGCTGAAGCAGAGAAAAACTATCGAGAATTCTTGTACATGCAGAATGGCAAGCGAGTGACCTCTGAGCAGTTCTCAAGTCATTTGCAGAGGTGGTCTTCAAAGTACTTTGACTCTGAACTTTCTGTCAACCCTTATCGCCACATTGCCATTGCTCTGAAGCGAGCCTTCATTCCTCCCTCCTACAATGATCCCTTTGCTGGCAATGATGTCGGTGACTTAGCTGCTGGCCACAGCTCCAAGCAAGCTGGCCAGACTTATGCAACTGAAGTGTCAAGCCTTCCTTTTCTTACCAGTGATGCCATGCTTACCTTTGGTGATTGGTGTGAGCTGTGGCACGATGTCTTGGGCTTTGGCAAGAATCCACCCCCTTTACCACTTAGGCTTCGACAATCTGCCCCTTCTGGATCTGGAACTGCCACTGCACAGGCCACTGGCATACAACAGGGGACACCTTGGGACCAGGCCACTCTCATGAACATGATTACAGCTGCTGTCAATGTGGCTTTACAGCAAGTCAAGGTAGAGACTGAGTTCTCTGTTCAAAAGGCTGTAGCTGCTGGTCTGGCACAATTCCAGTTGCAATCCTCTTCCATGACTCCTCCTCTTCCTGATCCAGAGCCTATGGTGTTATTTGCCTCTGCTATAGACACAGATCTACAGGCAGAGAGTTCAGCTTCTGCAGTTCACTTCCAGTCACTACCACCCCATCCTCCACTTCCTGTGCTGGTCTCCAAGCCCCAGAGTGCATCTTTGACTCCAGAGGCTCACAAGGAAGCCCAAGTGGTACTATGTCAAGCCTTTAATGATACTTCTGCCAAGTTCAAGTCTCCTCAACAAGCTCAGCTTCTGTGGCACACTATCAGAGGTCACCATCATTTCTTGGCAGTGCTGCCCACAGGAGGTGGCAAAAGTATTGCTTGGGAGGTACCAGCCAGGACTACAGAACCAGACAAGCTTGCTATTGTAGTCATTCCCTATGTGGCTATTCTCAAGGATATGTTGCGTAGATCTCAGGCCTTGGGGATTCACTGCATGCAATGGATAGCCAGTGGTAAAGGCAAGAGCAGCATTGACAATATGCAAATCTTGTTTGTGGCCATGGAGTCTGCAGGGACTGATGCCTTCATCCAGTAAGTCATGCATAGCATACACTTGTTGATATAGCTACTAACAGATATTTTCCAAGACTGCTGCAAGAAAACCAGGAGAGAATCTCTCGCCTGATCTTTGATGAGTGCCATGAGATCCTTATCTCCTCAGATTTCAGGCAGAGATTCAACAAGTTGCATGGTTTATCTTTGCAGACTCTGCAGAGAATCTATCTGAGTGGCACCATTCCTTGTGCAGTAGAATCTGTCTTCAAGCATGAGGCTGCACTCCCTAGCTCTAGCTTCATTATTCGTGCATCCACTGCTAGACCTGAGCTTGGATACCACATCTTGTACAGCTCTAGCCAAAACTCTATGATGTCCAACACTGTTCAACTTGCCCAGCATCTTCAACAACAGTGCTTTGATCCTCAATCTCGTGGCATTATCTATTGCAGGGCTGAAAAGGATGCCATTGACTTGGCAGACAAGCTGGGAGGTGGTCTTTATACAGGCAAGATTCCTTATGCTCAAAGAGAGGCAGAATATGCAGACTGGCGTCAAGGCAATCACAAGTGGATGATTGCTACTTCTGCATTCATTGCTGGAGTAGATTGGCCTAGAGTGGACTGCATTCTTTTTTACAAGACTCCACATGACATCTATGACCTGGTTCAAGGCTCTGGCAGAGGTGGACGCAGTGGACAACCTTGTCCTGTCATTCTTATCCATGCTGGACAGCCAAGTGGTCTTACTGTCCAGCCCAGCAACACTCTGGATGTCAAACAGCCACATGTAATGACCAACTGGCTCAACAACACTTTGAAGTGCAGAAGACATGCTATTAGCTTGTGCATGGATGGACAAGCCCAGAAATGCCAAGACCTATCCAATGCCTTACACTGTGATATCTGTGCTCCTACTTCTAACTTTTGGAAGAATGCCAAGGCAGCCTATAATGGCCTGCTCCTGCCTCAAGTCCAAAACAACATGGATGTCGACAATGACTTTCAGGACCCAGCATTTGATGCATTTGCTGCTACACTGGATGAACAGTATCTGTCCAATGCATCTGCCTCCATGCCAGTCAGCACAGCTACATCATCTCCCTTAGTGTTGCCAACCCCTTTGAACTCTGCAGTAAGTGTCTCCAATATATTTTCTTTTGATTCATTTTAATCACAATGATGCTATGCATTGCAGATGTCTTCCAGTAGTGGTTTCAACTCAGCCCAGTTCACTTCCTCCAACATGGCTCTGGTCACCCAATCAGCTACAATGAGACAGGCCCTTATGATCAAGCAAGGAAAATCAGAACAGCTGTCCAACATTATGATCAACCTCCAAGGCAAATGTGCTGTCTGCTGGATGCTCAAGGGAAAGATTGTGGCCAGCACCAGTCATGTCAGAGTCAAGGATTGTGGTGATCAGCAAGGCAAAAGAATTGATATAGACCCCAACTGGATGTGGGTGAAGAAGCACATCATATACAAGAAGAAGTACATGTACTGCTACAAGTGTGGTCTCCCTCAAGACAAGTCAGTGGTACCCAACTGCCACAAAGGTGTTGTCATTGGCAAAAGAGCAGATTGTCCATTTGAAGATACAGTTGGTATCACACTGTGGCTCATCAAAGGAACAAGTTCACTATGGCAAATGGTGTGCAACACTTGGCAAGACAAGGGATTGTTTGTAGGGATGACTTGGGATCAGTATGTGGAATGGTGTTCAATTGAGATGACTGAAGGGAGCTTCTACAATGGTCTGGAGTTGTTCATATACTTTGCTAAATGGAGACAGATAATCTAGTATACATAGACCTAATTTGATTTCTTTTTCTAATATTCTAAAAAATACCAAAAACTCTAACTTCTATCTAATTAGATAGAATGATAATAGTTTGAAAACGGATATGTCTACTTACTTCTATCTGAAAGGGATCAATCCCTTCATAGAAAAGCAAGCAAGTGTACTCTACCATACTAAATATCAGGTTTAGATTTTAGACTACTTCTATAATAATTTTCACTTCTAACTTCTATAAAAAAATATCTAAATGAAAATTGAGGTCATACAGCTAAAATGATTGTCACTATATGATAGCTACTCCTTCTTATTTGGCAGCTTCTCTTTCTTACTTCTAATGATATACAGATTCAGTAGATGAATCTCTTAGGAGATCACGAGAGGGCATTTGATGTAAAAGGCATAGCTTCCCCTGTAGAAAGGTACTTCTCTTCATCTTACAGGAGTGATCTCCTTCATCATGCAAAAGGCAGCATAAAAGAGGCTACTAATGTAAAACATATCATTGAAGACTATCTGCAGAAGGAGCCTGTACTCATCTTTAACGCTTTATATTATGTTCTTTTTATCGATACTCTTATCTTCCTACGGATTTGGAGTACTTTATCTGGTAGATGAGATCACGAATTCACAATCCAATCAGAAGCTCATGAAATATCTTTACATATACCTTCTCAGCTGAATATTATACTTACTATATGATAGCTACTCCTTCTTATTTGGCAGCTCCTCCTTCTTACTTCTAATGATACACAGATTCAGTAGGTGAATCTCTTAGGAGATCATGAGAGGGCATTTGATGTAAAAGGTATAGCTTCCTCTGTAGAAAAGTACTTCTCTTCATCTTACAGGAGTAACCTCCTCTACCATGCAAAAGACAATGCAAAAGAGTGTTACTAATGTAAAACATATCATTGAAGACTATCTGCAGAAGGAGCCTGTACTCATCTTTAACGCTTTATATTATGTTCTTTTTATCGATACTCTTATCTTCCTACGGATTTGGAGTACTTTATCTGGTAGATGAGATCACGAATTCACAATCCAATCAGAAGCTCATCAAATATCTTTACATATACCTTCTCAGCTGAATATTATACTTACTATATGATAGCTACTCCTTCTTATTTGGCAGCTCCTCCTTCTTACTTCTAATGATACACAGATTCAGTAGATGAATCTCTTAGGAGATCACGAGAGGGCATTTGATGTAAAAGGCATAGCTTCCCCTGTAGAAAGGTACTTCTCTTCATCTTACAGGAGTGATCTCCTTCATCATGCAAAAGGCAGCATAAAAGAGGCTACTAATGTAAAACATATCATTGAAGACTATCTGCAGAAGGAGCCTGTACTCATCTTTAACGCTTTATATTATGTTCTTTTTATCGATACTCTTATCTTCCTACGGATTTGGAGTACTTTATCTGGTAGATGAGATCACGAATTCACAATCCAATCAGAAGCTCATCAAATATCTTCAGATATATCTTCTTAGCTAAATATTGTGTAATATCTGTCATAGATTCAGCATTCTATCTATCATTACTATTTTCTGATCGTTATCTTTTCTTATTAAATACGTTGAGAATATAGCAATAAAAATATTAAGTGGACACAAGGTTGCGTGCTGTTAGCTAAGAAAATATTCTTTTCTAACCAACACAAGTATAAACCTTGTTCACAAGATCCTTATTATATAAAACATCTTGATGAGCTGTGATTGTTCAGCCTTAGAGAACTGAGATCATGTAGCTAACATAATTCTTATGCATATCATAGCTGCTTCTTCATACCTGATAGCTGCTCCCTCTTACTTCCAATCACCTCCTTCTTACTTCCAATCACCTCCTTCTTACTTCCAATCACCTCCTTTTTACTTCTAATGATGCACAAATTCAGTAGATGAGGGGGTTAAGAGATCATCATAGAGCATTTGATGTAGAAGACATAGCTCTTTCTGTACAAAGATGTTCTTTTTAATTTTACAAGAGCAACCTTTTAACAATGCATATTTCTATCATGCAAAAGGGAATACAAAAGAGACTACTAATGCAAAATATATTATTGAAGACTATCTGCAGAAAGAGCCTGTACTCATCTTCAACCCTTGACTTTATGTCTCTTGTACCAATACTCTCACCCTCCTACTTATATAGGTAAAGTTGGACCATCTTATGTCAAACATATAGTGCACTCATTCTAGGTATTGCTATACCTAGAGTCTAAATTATATCTTGATTTTAAAACTATGTGATTCCTCTTGTTGTACTCTTTCAAGTCAGCTCACTTTGTCCATCTTGACATATCTATTACAGTGGAATTTATCTCAGCAAGAGCCTACTGACATTTGAGTATATCTATAGTAAACCATATCTTCATATATACTTAATTTTCTAGCTCAATACAAATGAACACACTTTGATCAAAATTGTTTACTGCATCTACCTTTTACTGGATATTGCTACTTGTACTTATCTGGTAGACGAGATCACGACTTTACAATTCAATCAGAAGCAGATCAAATATCTTTAGACATATCTTATCATTGTGCAATATCTGACATCAGTTCAGCATTCCATCTGTCCTCACTGTTTCTTGATCGTTATCTTTTTATTGAAGATCTTCAGACTATCAACAATCATATTCGTAGAGCAAGAAATGATCTGATATTGGTATCAATATAAAGATAAATTTATGCCACAATGCCTGCCTAACATTCAAGTCACTATACAAAAAAAGTAATAAAAATATCAAAATTTATAAGGTTGTCTATGGCTAGAACTGTTATACAAAGTATGTTGTATGCAAATACAAAATAGTAATGAACAACTGTATGATAATAAACAATATGATGATAGTCTGTTGTAAGTATATGTGAATAATAACAATCCAGTTGAACTGACAATCTGGAATGTTAACAGTATATGTTGTAAGGCAATCTGTAGTATATGTATTTTTGCTTTAGTGAAATGCAAAGTGTGAAGTAAGATGAGTTGTAATATTTATGTGCTAGCGAAATGCAAAGCATAGAGCGTAATGGTAGTAATAACAATTTGTGAATATTAGGAATAAGTACTGGTGTTGCATGTTGAGAAGAATTAATATTAACATGAACATATACAACAACAACAGAATAAAAATGAAGCTGATCTACGTAGTCAGTGAAATAGATAGTTGGCACAACTGTACAAGATGCATAATATACAGTTAACTGAATAGTAATACATGACTATGTAATGATAATCAACCCGATGATAATGTGTAATAAGTATACTTGAAATGATAGTAGTGTTGTAGATGTGACAACCTGATCTGAAGTATGATGGTGAATTGTAGTAATGCAATATGGTAATAGATATACAACATAGTGTATGTATAGTAGTAATAATAAAATCTGAAACAAGACAACTTGTGTATTTTGTATGCTAGCGAAACATGAAGCGTAGAGTGTAGTGTTGATGGTGGCAACCCGTGAGTTGTTTGTTAGTATTAGCGGAACGCGAAGCGTGGAGCGTAAAGTATAGTGTAGTTTCCGAGGCAACCCGTGAGTGTTAAGAGTAAGTGGCGGTGTTGCGTAGCAACCCGACGGATTGTCCGTGTTAATGAAAGGTGTACGGTTATGGTTAGTCGTTGGGTTGGGTTGGGTTGGGTTGGGTGGGAAGTAAATCTCAAAGAAGGGCTACGAGCGTAGGCGACAGGAGCTGGGGGATACCAGTTCCACCTGTTTCGCTATTTAAGCTCTTCAGGCCTGCTCG
>SEOQ01000396.1:0-24365 GCA_004679275.1 Dentipellis fragilis
TAGTGGGGACGGTGGTGTGGATGGAGGTGTGGGGGATGTGATTGCGGGCGGAGGAGGCCCGAGTGCACGTTGGGGAGACCGGGAGTGGACGAAGGCCGTGGAGGCTGCGTACTGGGATGGGAGGGTACCCCCCTACCGCTGAGCCTGTCCAGACGAGGGACACGCTGCCGCCGACGCCCCCTGCGTCGCCGAAGGTGGGGAACTTGGAGGAGGCGAGGCGGAGGGAGGCAGATGCGCTAGCTGGGAGGGTGTTGATAGATCTATGTGAAGGGGGATTGGGTAACGGCGATGCAGAGGAGAAGCGGCGTCGGCTGTTCAGGACTCAATATAGGGCTGTGGAGAGCGAGGTAGTAGGGCTGGCAGTGAAGTGGTAGGAGCATCGCTGCTCGGATAGACTGCATTCTCGCTTGATAAATTGTAGCTGTAGGTCTGGGTGGATCATGTAACACTGTGCACTGGCAGCATTTTCTAGTTCCACTGTATTTGTCGATTCTGTCCAGGCCAGTAACTATGAGCTACCATGGTATCGGCTGTAAAAAGCTGGGAATCCCCCATAAATTATGTGACGCTCTATTCGGCCTGCACCGGTATCCAGAACTATTTATCCACCCAGCTATAAGTTATGTAGAACCCCTGCTCTCGCCGAGTGGATCTGCGGACGCGTCTGTCACACCGCGTGACAAGAGCCCACGCGTCGGTCACACAGCGAGTGTGACAAGATTCTTTGGATTGCGGCGCAGAGTCGCCCAGGCTCGACTTGTACTCTCCTTACTTCTCTCTTCTCCAAAATGTCGTCGAGTATCGAGCTCATCAACCCAAAAGCTGAGAGTGTGCGGAGAGCAGCGGCGCTGCAGGTGTGTCTTTCCCTATTTGTATGGATTGTGCAGGTTACAGATGACATCCGCAGGTCAACACGACCGGCGCCATGGGCCTTGCTAATGTCGTCAAAGGCAACCTCGGTGCGCACTCTGAAAACCCTCCTCATCACTATATATATATATTGATGCTGTATATAGGCCCACGCGGTACGCTGAAGATGTTAGTGGACGGTGCGGGGCAGATCAAAATGACGAAGGACGGCAAGGTGCTGTTGTCCGAGATGCAGATCCAGAACCCGACCGCGGCGATGATCGCGCGGACAGCAGTTGCGCAAGACGACCAGGTTGGCGACGGTACGACGAGCGTCGTGCTCCTTGTCGGTGAGCTCCTCAAGCAGGCCGATCGGTTCATCTCCGAGGGCGTGCACCCGACTGTCATTGGTGAGGGGTTCGACATCGCGAAGAAGGATGCGCTTGCAGTACGTATTTGCGTGCATGAATTGGCTGGATATGTGCTTATAGTCGCCGGCTGCAGTTCCTGGATACTTTCAAGCAGCCATCGAAGCTCGACCGTGCGACGCTCGTCAATGTTGCCTACACCTCGCTTGCGACAAAATTGAACGCGGGACTTGCAAAGCAGCTGGCCGACTCTGTCGTTGATGCTGTCCTGACGATCCGTGCCCCTGAACCCTCAAAAGGCGCGTCATGCCCGCTGACCGGTTTTCTGCTGAATTCTCATTATGCATTCGGGTGTAGATGCGAAGGACCAGTACCGCGAGCCAATCGACCTGCACATGGTGGAGATCATGAAGATGATGCACCGTACCGCGTCGGAGACGCAGCTTGTGCGCGGGCTTGTGCTCGACCACGGCGCACGGCATCCCGACATGCCCAAGCGTGTCGAGAACGCGTATATCCTCACGCTCAACGTCAGCCTGGAATACGAAAAGACGTGCGGCTCAGTTTTTACCCCCTCGACTGTTACTCTTTGACACCTGTATTTAGCGAGGTGAACTCGAGCTTCTTCTACTCGTCGGCAGAGCAACGCGAAAAGCTGGTCGAGTCGGAGCGGCGGTTCACGGATGAGAAGGTGAAGAAGATCGTCGAACTGAAGAACCTCGTGTGCGACCAGGCAGTGGACTCGAAGGAGAAGCCGAAGAGTTTCGTCGTGATCAACCAGAAGGGTATTGACCCGCTCTCACTTGACATCCTCGCGAAGAATGGTATCCTTGCGCTGCGCCGTGCCAAGCGCCGCAACATGGAGCGGTGCGTTTCACCATGCATCCTCTACTATGACTCATACTCATTTACGCCCGCAACAGTCTGCAGCTGATCTGCGGCGGCATCGCGCAGAACTCGGTGGACGAGCTGACCCCCGATGTGCTCGGGTGGGCAGGGCTTGTGTACGAGCAGACGCTAGGAGAGGAGAAGTTCACTTTCGTGGATGAAGTGCGGCACCCGCGGTCCGCGACACTGCTGATCAAGGGCCCGAACGCACACACGATCGCCCAGATCCAGGACGCCCTGCGGGACGGGCTGCGCGCGGTGAAGAACGCGATCGAGGACGGTGCGCTCATTCCGGGTGCGGGCGCGTTCGAGGTCGCGTGCTCTGCATATCTGGTGAGCAAGACGAAGAAGGAAGCGAAGGGCCGGGCAAAGATGGGCGTGCAGGCGTTCGCGGACGCGCTGCTGGTGATCCCGAAGACGCTTGCCCAGAACGGTGGGTTCGACGTGCAGGATGCGATCGCTGCGCTCCAGGTGCGTCTCGGCTCGGCATGTGCAATGTGTGGAGTGTGACGGAGCGCTGACGTGGATGTCTGGTCATTGCATGGGGTAGGATGAAGCTGCGGAAGGAAACGTCGTGGGTCTAAATCTGGAGACGGGCGAGCCGTTCGACCCGACGGTCGAGGGCATCTGGGACAACTACCGCGTCAAGCGGCAGATGCTGCACTCTGCGTACGTCTTTCACTCCATTGGTGTGACGCCTCCCACCTTCATCTCCGCTGACATCGACATCGTACACAGATCGGTGATTGCGGTGAACCTGCTGTCGACAGACGAGATTCTGCGTGCTGGACGGAGCTCGCTGAAGCCCGAGGGGCAGCAGTAGGCCGATGAAGGGTCCGGAGCGTAGAGGTCACGCATGGTGAAGTGTGGTATGAGTCTGACGTCGGAGGTGTACAATACGGTATCGGTGCTGCGGTACGCGATCCATAATCCATCCATAGAACAAATGAAAGAAGCTGTCTCGAAGTGAAGACTACAGCCGCGATGCACGTCTTCGGGTCCTGGTCTAAGATACTTACATCTCATGTCAACTTCATGTGCCTATTCTTGGTGCGTCGAAGTTCTGACTGTCCCTTTTTACCTAACGATCTTCCACCGCCCACTTGGAAGTGCGAGGCTTTGATTTCACAGGCTCAAACTGTTCGATGTGTTATTATATGCACGACTGCGCATGCTGCAGTCGTGTCTCCGCAGGAGATCTCCAGAAAACGCATTCCCTCTCGAGATTAACCACTCGAAAGGGTAGGCATTGAGAAAGCTTCGATCCGTCATTCGAGATATATATCTGAACAGTTGCCGGTTTGGAAACATAAGGTTCCGGCACTGGCCCTAGACGATGGCGACCCCGCGAGCGCTGCGCGTTGACGAGCCCGTCAGTTGCAGTCTCTGGCTCGTACCGTCATCTGCAGCCCAACGGGCGAGAACGCATGGCCACATGATAAAGACCAGGCTGGGGGTGGACATGTGTATACGTACACCATAATGAAGACATCAAGTACTATAAGAGGCTGCTATGGCGGCTTTCACGCTAGTGCGTACCCGGAGAAAGCTCGATCATTCAGCGCTATTCAGCGCTCAGCTCTAAGGACTAGTACTGCGCGGACTATCATCGGTGTGCACCGAGTACTGTCAAAAGCTTCTACATCTTGCTCGGTCCATCTTCATTGTGACATACGCGTACAATTCCAATACTACCAACTGAGCTGAAGCGCAATAACCCCGAGGCTGGCCAGTCACGAGTCTGATCATCTTGATCGCAATGACCCTCATCACTAACCGCTTCCGCTGCAGATAAAGCTCTCGGATGAGTGTCGAAACCAAGGTGCTTGCAGAGACTTACTCAGTAAGCGAGGGGTTAAATGGGGGCGAAGCGAGTGAGGTTGAACCAGACGGGGCGGTTGAACCAGACGGGGTGGTTGAACCAGACGGGGCGGTTGCAGCGGGACCACTGGCACTTCATAATCAGGCAAAAGCCGCGAATATAGAGGTGCGACACTTACGATGATTTCAGGCTGCGAGACATGGCGCAACTTTAGAGCCGTAACGACGCCATTGAAGAAGTTGTGAAGGCTCACTATCCCTTGCAAAGCTTGGAAAGGTTAATCGCTTGCCCATTGTTCCCTGGTATCACTGGCTGGGGTCTGGACCTGTAATCACCAGGCGTGTGAGCAACGGGGCGGGGATGTAAAAAAAGGCAGCACTCACGGATCGTACCTGAAAGGCGAAAGTCAGTAAATTTCTTCCGATATGCTACACGGAGACTTACGATGCGCAGATGCTCCATCTAGATAGAGGCAGCCACCAAGGAATATTTAGTTCTTCGGCAAGACTAATTCATCGCCCATTACGGGTTTAGCGCAAATTATTAGTTCTCATATTGGGAGACACTCACACTTCTGTGTCAAACCTGTTGCGGATTAAGCACAAGTAGATTACAAATGCACGGATGGCTTACAATCCATGGTTGGTCGAGGCAACTCTGATTCATCCGGAAGAAAGTTAGCGCAAGGGGGATGATTGAAACTCGCGAGAACTCACATATTAGGGTTGATGGAATCGGTACTGGATCATCCACTACGTAGTCAGAACAAGAGGTAAATTCAGCAACTACGGGAGGCTCACTTCGGAAGCGCAGAGTTGGTCGTGTCGACAGGAGCCGCCACGGTGAAGGCAGTCTGCAGCCCGAAGAGAAGGGCGACGAAGGCGCCGGCGGTGAACGAACGCGTGCTGAGATAGATGACGACTGATGTGAACAAGACGATGCGATGCAGAGAGCAAGAGTAGATGAAATTCTACAAGTGACCGGCACTGTAGAAACGAAAGAAAGTAGATGAGCAGACCAGGCTGGGAGACAAATGCCCTTCTTCCCGCCTTTTATAAATGTTCTCCAAGATCAGGGCCAAAGCCAAGCATCGAGCGCTGGTCATGCAGTTGAGCTCGTAGATGCTAGCCGATGCGCTATGAATGAAGCATAGATCGACGATCGTTATAGGGCGGCGTTTTGCTATTGAACAAAAAGGCAGATCAGCGCGCGCCCACCGGCTCAGAAATAGCTGCAACATTTAGTGGTGTTCCACTACAGAAAGACGTACCGCACAGTGTTCGATTCGACCGGGCATGTTATCATGGTGTACAGTCAACATGCCCGACTTTGCTGTTGGGCCTCGCCAGGTAATTCAATGCATGGCGCCCGCATGAATGTGTCCCGAAATGTGGTAAATATCTTTTTGATATGATCGCTGTCCTCGACAACGTCGCTTTGAAGAGAAGTGGGCATCCCCATGGGCAACAGGAAACAAACAAAAAAAACGAACTGAAGGACTCGGCAAGGAGAAGGACGTCGCGTCAGCTTAGAGGCGGCGCGAGCACGTGGGACCCGAAGTGGATCCGGGAATTAGCGGTGGCGGAGCTGGAAGCCCGCAGAAAACTGTCGCGTCTGCTGCAACTTGACTCACACCGTGTTCCTCCCATCGACCGTCTTCCCTTCAGAGCAGCCAGCTCGTATATGACTTTCGACAAGCTCACTCGCGACGAGTAAGGCGACCCTTTTTATTTTGCCATTATGTATTCTGACACGTGCACACGTCACTTTTTTCACGGCTGCAGTTATCTCAGCGACCTCGTTTTTTCTCTCCCCGTCCATTAATCCAGCCCCGACGACAATGCTTGCTCGTCATATCTTCCGTTTCCCTCGTATTTATAGGGGCTTTGCGACCCATACGGGCGCGCCGCCCAGCACGGCCCTCCCTGCCGTGCTGCATCTTAAGACCGGCCAATCGTTCACTGGCAAGTCCTTTGGTGCCCCCCACAGTATTTATGGAGAGACTGTCTTCTCCACATCCATCACCTCATGTACGTGTTATTTCTCGGGCCTTTCCTTCGTTTTCTGGCATAGACGCTGATAGACGTCATCAGACACCGAGTCCATGACTGACCCGTCCTACCGCGGTCAAATCTTGGTCTTCACCACTCCACTCATTGGCAACTACGGTGTACCCAATAACACGTCGCCGTATGATTCCCGTGACGTCGGTGTCGTGCTCGAGTCTGCAGGGATTCAGTGCGCCGGTGTCGTTGTCGCGGACGTCGCAGAGAAATTTTCGCACTACACCGCCGTGGAGTCACTGTCTTCGTGGTGCAACCGCTACAACGTGCCCGGTATCACTGGTGTCGACACCCGTGCCATCACCAGCCTTCTTCGTGACCAGGGCACGACCCTCGGCCGGCTCGCCGTCGGCGCCGACGCGGCTGAGCCCGCACCCGCGGCGAGCGAGTATTGGGATCCCTCACTAGAGAACCTTGTGGACCAGATCTCCACCAAGGAGCCATACGTCCTCAACCCCACTGGCGACGTCAAGATCGCCGTGCTCGACTTCGGCGCCAAGGCGAACATCCTGCGCTCGCTCGTCCGCCGCGGCGCATCTGTGACCGTCCTCCCGTGGAACTTCGATTTCAACGCCGTGCGCGATCAGTACGATGGCCTCTTCCTCTCGAACGGCCCCGGCGACCCGCAGCAGTGCTGGGACGCAGCGCTGATTTTGCGCCGCACGTTGGCGGAGTGGACCAAGCCTGTGTTCGGCATCTGCATGGGGCACCAAATTATTGGGATGGCGGCTGGGTTGGACGCGTACCGTATGACGTTCGGCAACCGTGGGCACAACCAGCCCGTCTTGGCATTGGCGTCGTCGGGGTCTATCAAGGCAGGGAGGGTGTATGTTACTAGGTGAGACTGCTGAATTGTGTGAACGTGGCAAAACATACTAATGCTCGACCATGCAGCCAAAATCACCAGTACGCGCTGAAGCTTCAGGATCCCTTCCCCGCTGGCTGGGAGCCGTTCTTCATCAACTGCAATGACTCGTCCGTTGAGGGTATCAAGTCGACGCCCGAGTCAGGAAAGCGTGTGTGGGGCGTGCAGTTCCACCCTGAGAGTGCCGGTGGCCCGCTCGATACCATCGAGGTTAGTAGTCTGTCACTACGGCTCATCAGGCTCCCCGAGACTGATTGCTCTGTTCCCACAGATGTTCACTGACTTCGTCGCTGAGTGCCGTGCGGAGAAGTTAAAGCTGGGTTTGGGGACGCGCGACCCGATGGGTGCTGCGCAGGTTGAGCCGGTGCTGCGCGAGAAGCCAACGCCGATTGCAGTCGCTGCGTGAGCAGATCCGGATCCGCCGACGTTGAAGGAGTCTTGTTTCTTTTGCTTTGCTTTATGTTTTGAAATCTAAATGTACTAGAGTCTTACGTGTAATTTATTGCAATATCCCGACCAGACGATCTTTGAGTGCCTTTGAGTGCCCACCGACAGGCTGATGGAAACGCTGCGTGTTTTGCGGAGGAGCACATGCAGTTGAGCCGGTGAGTGGCCAGGAGAGCCCGAAAGTAGCCGTGGGAAAGCTTGGCCAGAGCTACAAGCGACTGGGCCTGCGACTGGACTTGAGCCTATATGTTTCTTTCATCCCCACCGCTGGTCTCGTTTACAATCCCTCAAGCGGTCCTTTACGAAACCCGTTCTTGTGTCTAACCAACGAGCAGGCCGCTCCGACAACGCAGGGGCAGGGTCCCTCTCCTTATAGCATTTCTCATACTTTCTCATACCCAGGTAGCCGTTATTACGGTACCCCGCCGAAGACGCACGATGAACGAAGCTCTCCTTCTCTCCATCCTCCTGCCGCTCGTGGCGAGCGTGTCCTCGCAATTTGTCCCCGCAGCATCGGCCGCATCGCAGTTCACGCTCTCGACGAGCACCGCGCTCGCATTCCCGTCCGCAACGCTCAGCAGCTCGGACGCGCAGTCATTCCTCACGTCCAACTGGGGCCTCAGCAAGGGCAAGGTCCAGAACGGCGCAAACGACCTCGAGTTCGTCGCGGACCCATTCCCGACCGCGCCCGTGCCGACCTCGTCGCAGAATGTCACTGGCCCCGTGCTGCAGGTCACGTACCCGAAAGGCAGCTTCAAGGACGACAACTCGGGCGGCGCGCAAATGTACGCACTCTTCAATACGAGCGGGCAGCCGTTCCAGTCGATGCTCGTCTCGTATGAGATTGCGTTCGACAAGGGCTTTGATTGGGTCAAGGGCGGGAAGCTGCCTGGTATTCGCGGTGGCCCCGATCCGAATGGATGCTCTGGCGGAAACCAGCCGAATGGCACGAATTGCTTCAGCACGAGGGTGATGTGGCGGAAAGCGGGCGACGGCGAAGGTGTGTGCGCGGTCTGTGTCTTGGCGGGGATTGTGTGGCTCATGGGCTTGGCGCAGTTTATGCGTATATACCTCGCGCCAACAATATTTGCAAGAGCTCGAATGTTACTTGCAATGACCAGTTCGGTGTCAGCATCAGCCGTGGGTCGTTCACCTTCGCCAGTGGCCAGTGAGTGTACATCCGGTATGCTATCGTGTCTGGATGATTGACAGATTTGCGTCAGGTGGAATCGAGTGACACTGCTTGTGCGACTGAATAATCCCCCGAACGTCGCGAATGGACAAGTTGTTCTATATTACAACGACGTGCAGGCCCTCTCGCAGGACAACCTCCAACTCCGTAGCAGCGACGTGATCAATGCCGGCGGATTCTACTTCTCGTGCGTCCTTCATTCTATATACCAGCCTACTTGCTCCTGATGCATCATCATTTCCACTTAGCACATTCTTTGGCGGTACGCATCCCACATGTGCTATCACCAACCTTTCGTGCTGACGCTGACTCTGCGGTACAGGTGACGACTCGTCCTGGGCGCCCTCGGCGACTACACACACCTACTTCCGCAATATGCAAATATTCGCAGGCACGAATCCCTCCGACCTCCAAGGCTCTAAAGTCAGCGCTGCAGCCCGCACGTCGGCCATGTCTGCCTCATGGGCGTACATCCTATTCGTGTTCGTTGGCGGGCTCATGACGCAGTGGACATGAGCCACGTCCGAGTCGACGTCGCTTTCGAAAGGGTCTTGTGGTCGATGATAGACTCGGACTTGGACTTGAACGTAGATTTGGACCTTGACGGACTACATCGCATTGTAGGAGTATACCTTAATCCGAGATCTGCAGGGACACGGGGGCTCTGTGTTACACTCTGCTCGACGCGACAGGCCACCAAGATCTAGGTATGTCAGCGTCAATTTTACCGTTGGTTTTGACGTGTTTCCTGCGTAAGACTTCATGTTTTCCTGCACAGCCCAAGCGCTGGAAGTGTTGCGGCCGGCGAACGCGATATACACCGCTCCTCAATCTTGAAGCATGGGTGTGGACAAATCATTCTCCTCTGGGATATAGGAAAACCCAAGTTCCCGAAGCGGGCCGGCGGATTTGTTGTTGGGTTTGTATGTTTGAGGCCTGTCGATATTCTACCAATTCAAATCGCTGCAGAGATGTCCGAATGCAGGCAAGATATTCATGTCGAGAAAAGTCGGAGAGGGAGAGCGTCCTGGAGACGATGTACGAGTAAGTAATCTGTTCAGATTAGCTATAGCTATGGATCGTTGGATCTGGGCAGACAGCTCTGAACTTACGCTGGTTCAGATACCTATTGCGTAAGCATTATTACTTACGCCTACATCAGCATGCGCTCACTGACTACTATTGTCTCAGACTTGCCGAACAGCTCCTTCTTGAGCCTATACCTAATGATCGCAAATTGTCCCTCGACCCACTCCCGTCCTTCTTGAGCGCTGGTGCTGACATAGGTTTAATGGCTGCATCACGTGCCGACCATGCTGGAGTTTGACATGTCATATATCTGACACAGGCATAGTAGACCATGCACCTGTAGACCTTCAAGTTCGTGACTTTTGAAGTAAGTAATGCACAGTAACCTCAGTTTGTCGCTGTCAGCATCGGACATTCACTGAACTCAATTTTTTTGCCTGGCCCAGAATCCAGCTAGCATCCTCTTAGCTCAGTTAGTAGGCCCATGCCGCGTACGTCCGCGGCGCCATCCGCCAACTTGTTCCGTCCATGCAGTTTACCCACGCGCATGATCAGCCATTTACTCTAATCCCACAGCAAGCCGTTAAAGCGTCCCTGCCTAGTGTGAGCGCTATGGGCACTCCGACTCGTACGTAGCAGGACGTCTACGGGGTGCGTATAAAATACGGCGGCGATGGTGGCACTTTCGCCATCCGTTCCATTTACCTCTTACATCCACAAACCCATACACTACGCCAGAACCAACCATGTCTACAGGCCGCCTCTTCGAGCCGATCACTATCGGCAACACCTCACTCGCACATCGCATCGTGCTCGCGCCGATGACGCGTCTGCGCAACAGCGCATCACACATGCCGACGGAGCTCTCGCGCAAGTACCGAGGCGACCGCTGTCACGGGGAAGGCGGCGGGCCTGCCCAATGTCCCCGGGATTTGGAACCAGGAGCAAATTGCCGCCTGGTAGGAGGTGCGTTGATATTTGCGTCTTCTCGCCTTGGATGGGAGGCCAACTCATAATTTGCTTGGGTGCACGTGCTAGGTCGCAAGTATCGTGCACGCTAAAGGCTCGAAGATTTCAGCTGCGGGCCATGGGCCGCACAGCGAACCCCGAAATGCTCAAGGCAGAAGGTTTTGAATACGTTGCGCTCTCGCCGTACCCGAGCGCAGGAATAACTCCGCGCGAGCTGACTATCCCCGAGATCAAGGAGTATGCGCAGGTGTTCGCGCGTCCGCGCGCAACGCCATCGAGGGTGCCGGGTTTGACGGCGTCGAGATTCACGGCGCGAATGGGTATCTTGTGCATCAGTTCCTGACCGACAGGAGCAATCTCCGCACGGATGAGTATGGTGGGAGTGTGGAGAACCGTGCGAGGTTCGGTCTGAAGGTGCTCAAGGCTGTCACAGACGCCGTCGGACAGAAGAGGACCGTCATCCGCCTGAGCCCGTTCTTTGCGCTTTATACGTTCCTACCACTATGCATCGTGGATACAAGACTGGGGCTCATCTACCTTCTTTGTGACGTGCGGCGCAGATTTGGAAAGGGCAGACCCGAAGCCGACGTACGCGTACTTCGTCGAGCGCATCCGCGAGCAGTTCCCGGACCTCGCGTACATCCATAGTATCGAGCCGGGCACGAACCCCCAGAGCGATGTCTTCCAGGAGCTGAACGACAGCGTCGGCTCGGGCAACGATTTTCTGCGACAGATCTGGTCCCCGCGGCCCTTCATCACCTCTGGCGGTTATCAGCCCGAGACGGCTAAATTTGCTGCCCAAAAGTACGAGCATGATCTTGTTTCCTTTGGGAGGCGTTATCTCGCCAAGTCAGTTTATCCGCGCCCGTTTCATGATGTTCTGAGCTGACTATTTGTGATGCCGCAGCCTGATTTGCCGCGCCGTATTCGGGAAGGCCTATCACTCAACAAGTACGAGCGTCCGACATTCTATATGCCTGTTGCAGAGAAAGGCTACGTCGACTACCCGTTCGTGGGCGAGAAGGCGTAATCGGCGAACTCATCTTCGCGGAGAGAGGAGGTGGTCAATTTGTAGCAGCCTACAGGCTTGTCTGAATTACACGGTATAAACATAACATTCCTGCTTCGTTTTCTGACAGCCCGCGATGCCCATACTAGGTGTCCAAAAACGGTAGTGCGGCTTCCTTCCCTAGCCGCTAGCGCGACCCTGCACATTCTGAGGCCGACTGCGTGGCTCGACCAGTGCGTCCATGAATTCTGCGTTCATGCACATGTTTCAGTTATCATGGTAAAGCGTATAAGGACTCCGTGTTTTCTTCAGCCTCGGATCGAGCTTAAGCTTACAATCATCGGCATCCAATCAAACAACTACCAAGCCCTGTGAAGAGGAAGCGTACTCACTGTATTCAAATATTGCTTCTTGCTGTGATGGCGGGGGCACCCATTCAATACGCTAAGGAAATGTATAAATACACTTTTCAAGTTTATTTGTCAATCGGGCTGATTTACACATCAGTTCGCAGGCAACTTCTTCTCCTCTTCGTCCACAAAAGGATAATCAATATATCCCTTCGCGAGGCCGGGCACGTAGAACGCCGCCCGGTCGAAGTTGTTGAGGGGCAGGCCTTCTCTAATCCGGCGCGGCAAATCGGGCTAAGGGCACAAGGACATGTCATCAGCACGACGATCATTCCTGCCGAATCTGCATGGAGAAACTCACGTTAGAAAGGTAGTGTCTGCCGATAGCGATGATATCGTTCTCATATTTCTGTGCATCAAGTTTGGCTGTCTCAGGCCCGTAACCTCCTGCAATGACGAATGGCCGTGGCGCCCAGATCTGGCGAACAAAGTCGTTGCCGGAGCCGACGCTGTCGTTTGCCTCCAAGAAAGTGTCAACTAAACCGTTCAGGCGCGGCTCGACGCTGTGGATGTACGCAAGATCTGGGAACTGGTCGCGAATTTGCTCCACAAAGTACGAGTATGTCGGCTTCGGGTCAGTCATTTCCAAATCTGCGTCGCGAGGTGATCAGTTTCAGTCTGGTATCTGTGCACAGATTTATAGTAACGACGCACCGTAGGAGGGGAAGAACGGGCTGATGCGGATCGCAGTCTTTTTCTGCCCCACCGCGTCGCTCACGGCCTTGATAACCTCCAGCCCGAACCGCGCCCGGTTCTCAATGCTCCCACCATATTCATCCGTGCGGAAGTTACTCCTGTCCACAAGGAACTCGTTGACGAGGTATCCATTGGCCCCATGGATCTCAACCCCGTCGAACCCGGCGCCCTCGACCGCATTACGGGCCGCGGTCGCGAACAGCTGCACGTACTCCTTAATCTCTGGGATCGTGAGTTCGCGCGGGGTGTTGCCGTTGTACGGGTACGGCGACGGAGCAATGTACTCGTACGATGGGTCCTCTGCTTTGAGTACTTCCGGGCTCGCTGCGCGACCCATCGCCCAAATCTGCATGAAGATCGAGGCCCCCTGCGAATGGACAACATGCACGATCTGCAAAGGACACCCAGGCGTCAGTTCTTCCTCTTCCATCTCTATCTAGACCGCGCCAATCAGACATACCTCCTTCCATGCGTCAATTTGCTCCTGGTTCCAGATACCAGGGACATTGGCCAGCCCGCCTGCCTTAGCCGCTATAGCAGTAGCTTCGGTGATGAGCAGCCCACCCTCGGCACCTTTGGCGGTGCGTCCGTAAAAGGTGCGCGTGAGCTCTGTCGGGACATGAGCAGCGGTGTTTCGGAGGCGCGTTAAGGGTGCGAGCGCGATGCGGTTTGGGAGCGTGAGGTCACCGACGCGAATGGGTTCGAAGAGGCGACCTGTGGTCATGATAGGATTTGGTCGTGGGCGGTGATGCTTTAGGGGTAGGGATAGGCGATGTGGTTAGATGGCAAGGGAAAACGTACGTGCGGCTTTCCTTTATATGCACGCCACGTGTGCGTATGAGACTTCGAAACCCAGCATTCGATTCGAAATCTATTACGCGCGTGAGATAAACGCCAGAAGTCGAGCGAATGACGCTACGGGGTTTGTACCTACCGTGTAACACCCCGAGCTTCGATGGTCAGGTTCTGCGCCCAAAGGAAGGCTGATTACGAAATTAATATCAATCGTTGAGATGCCTCGGCGCTAGGTCCTGGTGTATGTGTTAGAAATACTTATTATCATATTATCATTACGGAAGCACTGGTAGAGGCGCCGTGACCGACACGCAAGCGTCCGACCTGCCACGCCCGCCTGCCCAAGCTAGTCGGTTGTCCATCCGGGACTCGTGAAGGAACGGACAGATTTACGCGTATTTCATATGTGACATGTGCACCGCCTGCCGTGCGTTCACATGCCAGCAGTGCAATAAATCTGCATCTGCGAGAGCAATGGATCAGCGGTGGGTCGGGCTTGGGTCGGGCAACTTGCACATAAAATGATGACCTACTTAGTATATGCTTGCAAAGAAGTTTTGCGGCTAGTCCGAGACCATGGCCGAGGTCACGTTACGCAGTGGGTTTCCGACTTCTGTTCATTGATTACCTATATCACCGCAGAATGAGTGCAAGATGATGGGTAGCACCCACGTTACAAACAAATCGAAGTACCTTTCGGATGCGACAGCCGGATCTGCCGCAGTTCGCGTCCTCCGCCGCGCGTGTAGCCTGGGCCACGGAGCGTATCCATCCTACTTCATCACAATCTTCTCGTGCGGAATGCTCCCATGCCTGCGCCCGGTGCGATGGTGTACGCATACTCAGTCCTATGACGTGTCAGTCATTCACAGTCGTGAGTTGATTAATGTTCAGCCTTCGTCGAGTCTACGCGTACGTGTTCGAGGAGTGGTGGTGTCTGGCCGCCAAGTGAGAAGTAAGAACCAGAGACATAACTGCCAGAGCGTTGAACATGACCTTCGCCTGATGGTTGACGGGGAAGGACGGAAGCAATGACTGATGGCAGTGCAGGGCGTCAAGAATAGGGTTAGGGTCCGGCTGAACCACTCAGAACTTCGACCTTATATTTTCAAATCTAATTACATTTGCGATATCCGAACGTTGAGAGAGTAATATCATGGGCATCGACACCCTTTCTAAAGCTAAATAACTAAGCCTGCCTATAATGGTTGACTGGTACTTCGGTCGCAAGTCTAACGTCGAGGTAATTCGAACTGGACGTGCGGAAGGCGGACGTATGATGCAGTACGAGACTTACTAACGGTCAAACATTGTATTCAAAAGCCCTGTCCTACGTAGGGGAAAGTGACGGAGCTTCGGGGCCAGGCGTGTAGAACGTCGAGCGGTCGTGCTTGGTGAGAGGCAAGCCCTCCCTCATACGGCGTGGCAGGTCGGGCTGCGAGACAGACCGGAATTGCCGGCACCGTGAACAAGGGCACAGAGCAATGCGGATACTCATGTTGGCGAGGTAGTATCTGCCGATAGAAACGGGATTTTTCTCGTACTTTTCTGCATCGTACTTGGCCGTCTCGGACAGGATTCAGCAGGAAGCCATCAGAGACAACGAAGGGCTGCGGGGACCAGACCTTCCGAAAGAAGTCGTTTCCCGGGCCTACCTTATCGTCGAGTATCTGATATACGTCAGATAAACTCTCCATGTGCGGCTATATGATGTAAATGTCCGCGAGGTCCGGCAGCTGCTCGCGAATGCGGCGACAAGAAACGCATACATCGGCTTCGGGACCACCATCTCCAGATCCATGCCGCACGTTACAAAGAGGAAAGGTGAGCCTCGGCCTCAGATATTCTGAACAGAGAGACGGAAACGCACCAAAACAAAAGAAGAATGGGCTCAGGATGAATAGCCGTCTTCCTCTGCCCGACGGCATCCGAGATAGCTTTGAGTACCTCTAAACTAAGATTTGCACGGTTCTTGAAGGACTGGTAGACCATGTATCGATTCGCACCATGAACTTCTACGCCATCGAACCCGGGCATATACGAGAACACCTCTTTCCAAGCGGCGACTGGCTCTTCGTCCTAGATGCCAGGAACGTTGGGCAATCCTCTGGCATAGGTCGCGATCGTGGTCGCCTCGGTAATTGCGCGATGCATTCGCAGTATTAGCGCAGAGCGGCCGCGGCGTGGATTTGTGCGTCGCGGTGTTGCGCATGCGCGTCACAGCGATGCTTCACGGCGGCGTCGCCAATGGCGATTGACTGGAATAGGCGGCCTGAAGACATGTTTGACCGGGTGGTAGTGCTTGAGGTGGTGCTGTGGTGCTTCTGGAAGCAGGATCCGGAAGATGGATGTTGAAAGAGACGCTGTCCTCGCCGTATTTTATTTGTGCGTCACGGACTTTTGGGAACTCGACGAAATGACAGGTCAAGTAGAAAAGCTCACTAAGCAGAATGGGCTGGTCTACAACGGCCTGAAGCGGGTGTCGAGTAAAGGGAAGATCAAGCGTACGAGATAAGATGCTGTTGATGTCAGAGTCTGACGAATGAGGATATCGAGGGCGCCGCGGAGGGTAGGCTTATCGACCGAACACTTTGTCTGGACTTTTGACTTCATGAGCCGCCTGTAAATGTGTTTTAAGTCAGAGGCCACGTATATCCGGTAGGAAATCAAATGAAGGACATTGTGCATTCAATACCTATACCACTGGGCAGTGGACCCTCTCAGGCTGGCAAGGTATGCAGGTCTTCGGAGTTACTGATGTGTGATTTCTGTGTCACCGCTGGGTCGGGGTTGCTGACACGTCGTATTTACGCAATGCGGCAAATGCCGCTGCCCCTGGCCCCAAAGCCAGATAGTGATTCAGCAGGCACCCACGCGTCCGGCGGCAACGACAAGCATCAGTACGTTGGAGAATGAACACCATTCGCGCACCGACTGCATACAGGGCACATCGCTGATCTCCTGGATCCTCTTATCCATAAGTACTAGTGTTGCTTAGTTCTTCGACAAAATGACTTCAACTTGCCACGTAGTATTTAAGGTAAGCTAGATCGTCTCACCGAGTAGGCAAATTGTCGATTTACTGAAACATATCGCCAGAGACTCAGATGAACATTGCAACGTCAGCCAGTCGTATCCTTCAATTCTGTCACAGTTACTCTCGAACTGTCTTCCCCTTGAAATTACCGGTCTAACGACATTTCAATGAGAACACGACAAGATCTCCATGGTTCATTACCTCTGCGGTTCATCCCACATTCCCTTTCTGGAGCACTTCTGATATATTACGACCTACAACGGAGGAACGTGCAGGTCCAGCAGAGATCCCTAGATGAATATCACGTCCCCTGCGCGGTCGCGGTCTCTGATTCAAGCTACGTACCCACAAGCACGTTCGACTGCACGCATGCTGTACTCACGCTTAAAAACACCAGAGATCACATTTGAGTGCCCCAAACAAATAGCCCATTGTTCAATCGGTTTGTATACGAGTCTGTTTCTCCTAGCTATGTAAAACAACTAAGTCGGTCGCTTCGTGCGAATCACTTCGCTTTCTCGCCAACGAAGGGGTAGTCAAGGTAACCCTTATCCGAGCCAGGCGTGTAGAACGTCGAGCGGTCGTACTTGGTGAGGGTCACGCCCTCCCTGATGCGACGCGGCAGATCCGGCTGCAGGGGCTGTCAGCATGGAGAACAGGGACCTGCAAGGACGGGGCAAACTCACGTTGGCGAGATAGTACCGGCCGAAGGCAACGAGGTCATGCTCATACTTCTCCGCGTCGAACTTGGCCGTCTCCGGAAGGTAACCACCGGATGCGATGAAGGGGCGCGGCGACCAGATCTGCCGGAGGAAGTCATTGCCAGAGCCGACCTTGTCGTTGAGCTCCTGGAAGACGTCGGCGACGCCCTCCATGCGGGGCTCGACGGTGTGGATGTAGGCCAGGTCCGGGAACTGATTGCGGACTTGCTCAACGAAGTACGTGTATGTCGGCTGCGGGTCAGCCATCTCCAACTCTGCAGCACATGGTGAGTCTCAATCCGGAAGAGACGTAAAACTGACGCACCATAGAAGGAGAAGAAGGGGCTGAGACGGATGGCGGTCTTCTTCTGCCCGACGGCGTCCGTGATAGCCTTGAGCACCTCCAGGCCGAACCTCGCGCGGTTCTCGATGCTGCCGCCGTACGCGTCCGCGCGGAAGTTGCTCTTGTCGACAAGGAACTGGTGGATGAGGTATCCGTTCGCGCCATGTACCTCGACACCGTCGAATCCGGCGCCTTCGATAGCGTTACGCGCTGCTGTCGCGAACAACTGCGCGTACTCCTTGATCTCGGGGATCGTGAGCTCGCGCGGCGTCTTTCCATCGTGAGGGGTACGGGGAGGGCGCGACGTATTCGAAGCCCTCCCCTTTCAGCACGTCGGAATTCGCAGCGCGACCCATCGCCCAAAGCTGCAAGAAAATCTTCGCGCCCTCTGCGTGCACGACCTTCGTAATCTGTCCGTAAATCAGCTCTCCATCCAGAACCTGCGAAAACTATGGCAAGACNTGAACGCACCTCCTTCCAGGCGGCAATCTGCTCCTCGTTCCAGATACCCGGCACGTTAGGCAGTCCACCGGCCTTGCCCGCAATCGCGGTCGCCTCNGTGATCAGGAGNCCGCCCTCGGCGCCCTTCGCGGTGCGCTCGTAGTACTTGCGCGTGAGCTCCGTCGGGACGTGCGTCGCGCTGTTGCGCAGGCGCGTCATGGGCGCGAGAACGACGCGGTGCTTGAGGGTAGTNTCGCCGACGGTGATCGGCTGGAAGAGACGGCCTGCAGACATGTTTGGCTGAGATGTAGTGTTTGGGTGGGGGTGAAGTGCTGGTGGAAGTAAGACACAGAAGTTGGATGGCAAAGGAGACGACCTACCCGCCGTATGTTATATACATACCCCGGACTTTCCAGAATACGAAGAAATGACAGTACGTACAAGTCTACTCGGTGCGCTCACTCAGCAAGGCCAGGCTGGGCTGCAGCGGCTTAGCGGGTTTCGAGTAAACGTCAGATCAAGTGCGTGAGACGATATACTGTCGATGCTAGAACTTGGCAAATGATGCGGGAAAATGAGTTTACCGACTGCATTCGGTCGTTGGATTTTTGGCCTCATGAAAGCCTTGACAAGATTTCGGGATGAAGGCCTGTCCAGACAGGAAGGTAAAAGAGATTAGTGTACTGTATTTACAGTAGTGTATGGATATCTACGTGCTTTTCATGTGTGGTTTGGTTTCAACCCTGCCAGTGCGAGGTTCGGAGGTCGATGACACGTTGGATTGACGCGAACCCAACACGTGATACCGCACGTCCACGGGCGACAGTGATTCAGCAGCGCGTTGACGCCTCGCCAACGCGTCAACAACAGACGATTCGGATATACGCAGGTGAACAATGTTACATACTAGGAACTAGAGCAACGTCAGCTCGACCAATCATAACCATTTAGTCACAGATTCTCTTGAATCGTATTCGAAACCCCATGCTTCCCTACTGCCCAGAAGAGAAAGGTTCGTCCACACACTCCGAGTCTCCAGCTGACTAGAGGAATTTACGATAGATTCCAGAAGTGTGAAGCCCAAATACGACCTGTTTTGCCCACGTCTCTTCCTCGTGGCGCCCATCGAAGTTCGGCGATAACCAATGACTACAGCGAGTCGTCGGCGTATGTCAGCGAACCTTGTCATACTTGTGGACTCTAGTGCGACCCAAGTCCTGATGTAAGTTTATTGAGCTCTGCAATGTGTTGCTTGTACGTCAGACCCGTAGCCACATCTGATTTGATGCTACTAAGTAGAAGAAGGTCGGGGATTTTTGCAACACTAGCTATACGTACTTATCCCCGATGCACGCACATTGTTCCTGCCCGGTGAGCGTTAAATTTTGAGCACCTGCTTCTTACTCTGCCTGCGGTGCTAGACCTTTTTCTCGCCGGCATGCATATTTTTACGGTATGCATGTGCTGGTAAGGGATTCGATGTGAGCGCGAGTAAGTCCGTAGTGGTATACTTACGCCCGAATCTCAATCACCACGTCCGCCTATTTCTGCCCACTGGCGTACGACACTTCCGTTAGAACGAGTTGCAGAACCCGCTGCAACGTTAAGTTTGCAGGCGCCAACCGTACGGCGTCGATAGAGAGGATGCACGACAAAGCTGAATAAAATAGTAGCCGGTGTACCCGAAAGCAGTAACTCAGCTTCCTGCACGACTCAACCCTGCACACCCAACCGCTCGGCTCGCTAACACCGCATGGTTATGACCCCAAGCGAGCATATACCACTGCACAGGATATCGTATTTCAGACAACCTCCAGCGCACACGGTGCGAGCACATTTAGTCTAATTGATACATCCTTCTATTTGGGTGAAACAAGAAAACAGATGACTAGTGTCTAGTCCATTCAGATTTCGTACAGTGAGACCATTAATCAGTTCGCCGGCAGCGCTTTCTCCTCCTCGCCCACGAAGGGGTAGTCAAAGTACCCCTTCTCGAGGCCAGGTACGTAGAAGGTAGTGCGGTCGTACTTGTTAAGGGGCAAGCCTTCCCTAATCCGGCGAGGCAGATCGGGCTGCAAAGCACACACCAAAGGTCGTCAGAACCACGATTCGAAAGCAACTACAGGAGTAGGAGAAGACTCACGTTGGCGAGGTAATGCCTGCCGATCGCGACGATGTCATGCTCGTACTTCTGCGCGTCGAGCTTGGCCGTCTCGGGCGTGTAGCCGCCGGCGATGATGAAGGTGCGCGGCGACCAGATCTGGCGGAGGAAGTCGTTGCCCGTGCCGACGCTGTCGTTCAGCTCCAGGAAATCGTCCGAGAGAGGGTTCGAGCGTGGCTCGACGCTGTGAATGTATGCAAGGTCTGGGAACTGGTCCCGAATTTGCTCCACAAAGTACGCGTACGTCGGCTCCGGGTCAGCCATCTCCAAATCTGCGCCTCATGGTGAGTTCTGGTCCGGAAGAGATGTAGAACTGACAAACCATAGAACGTGAAGAACGGGCTGACACGGATTGCAGTCTTCTTCTGTCCCACTGCGTCGCTGACGGCCTTGATCACCTCGAGCCCGAATCTCGCGCGGTTCTCGATGCTCCCGCCATACGCATCCATGCGGAAGTTGCTCTTGTCGACAAGGAACTGGTGGATGAGGTATCCATTCGCGCCATGGATCTCGACACCATCGAATCCAGCACCCTCGACCGCATTGCGCGCAGCCTTCCCAAAGAGCTCCGCGTACTCCTTGATCTCGGGGATCGTGAGCTCGCGCGGCATCTTGCCATCGTGCGGGTACGGCGACGGCGCGACGTACTCGAAGCCCTCCGCCTTCAGTACGTCGGGNTTCGCCGCGCGGCCCATCGCCCACAGCTGCAGGAAGATTTTCGCCCCCTGCGCGTGCACGGCTTTCACGACCTGTGCACATTCACCACAGTCAGCTCGCCATCTACAATTTTTGAATAGCAGAGGAGTGAACGCACGTCTTTCCACCCGTCGATCTGCTCTTGGTTCCAGATGCCGGGGATGTTGGGCAGTCCACCCGCCTTGCCTGCGATCGCGGTCGCCTCGGTGATGAGCAGCCCGCCCTCGGCGCCCTTCGCGGTGCGCTCGTAGTACTTGCGCGTGAGCTCCGTCGGGACGTGCGTCGCGCTGTTGCGCAGACGCGTCATGGGTGCGAGCGCGATGCGGTTCGCGAGCGTAATATCGCCGACGCGGATAGGCTCGAAGAGGCGACCTGCGGACATGTTTCGTTGTTTGTGGTTGGGATTGTGGTGTGAAGAGACGAGGTAGGGATAATTGGTATAGTCGGATAGCGAGAGAAAGCATATCCGCGACTTATTCTTATATACGACGCGTCTCCCTGAAGTCTGGGGCGAAAGTGAGATAGCATTGACAGGCCAAGTGTCGCGCTCGGTAAGCCACGCATGGCTACCGCGGGACGCGTAAAAACAGATGCGTCAGTAGTGAAAAAATTGGAAATGTCGGCGCCGTTCGACACACCTGACTAACGCAGTTGCAGGCCTGGTCGATGTCAAGAAAGTGCAAAGTCGTCGGATTGTTCTGGTCCCCAAGACTTCTCGGTAGGGCAGAAGATGCAGATGAGTATGTACGGCGAGTTCATGGGTCTACAAACGCGTTACGTTCGTCAAGCCACGCGATACGATGTGATCGACGCTGGACGAATGCGATTGAGCTTTCGAGATCGGTATGACATATCGTCGGCATTACGACCGTATTTGGCAAGTTTGTTTCGCTGTTAAGCAAATTTGCCTTTCTGACTAAGCTGAGGCAATATGCTGACACGAAAAAGGCGCGTCAGCTAGAGGTAACCACGTTTGCGCACATTTACTAGAGACTTTCAACCGCGATTCCCCTTGGAGCCTGGAGGTACGTTCCAGTGCTTTGCGGTAACGAATCTCGTTACATATCACTGACAGAACTAGAAAAGTACAAAGAATTCAACATAACGCGGCGTCCGCCGTCCGAGTCTATGCAACTCGTCTCATATCTTGTTTCAATGGCGTGAACCCGCCCAGACATCTATCACACTAATCACCGTGAATACGCGGCCCGTTATACAGAGCCCTCCTTCATCCTGTCGCCTCGTCCAAGCCCTCAGGCCTCCTGCGTGAGCAAATCAGGTTTGTCAACGGCCCGCGACTTACAATCATCTCTAAGCAGACTGGCTGATATTGTCCGCGTTGTCCGCGTCGTCATAAAATGGATAGTCGATGTATCCGTGCGAAGACTCGAATTGAAGAGTAGAACATCGACCGGTCGTACTTGCTCAATAGCAAGCCCTCCCGGATCCTCTTCGGCAAGTCAGGCTGCACCACCGTGGAGGCGAGAATAATCACCGAGGTCAGTCCGTATTCGTCTCTAATTTTCAATACAGCAGGCGAGACTCACGCTGGCAATGAATTGCCTCCCAAATGCGACTAAAGCTTACGGGCCTCGTTCGACATCCCCCGCGGCGCTCTTCTGCCGCAATTCGCCAGCGACGATGAATGGCCGCGGTGCCCATATCGTCCACAAAACGTCGCTCGCCGACCCCAGCTTGCTTACTCCTGCGTCCTCATCGCGCCGTATGTCCTCGCGTAGGAGGCGCCCATGCGGTTCGGCGCAGTGGGTGGACGCTAGGTATGGAAAACTCAAGCGCAGTTCTGTCGCGAGGTATTCGTGCGTTGGTTTCGTGACCTCTTCATCCACATTCATCCTGCCTCGCATACCAGCCTGTCAGGAGCACATCACGGGAAAGGGAAGCAGCGCCAGCATGCCCATTCGGGAAGAACGGCGACAATCTTACCGCAGTCCCCTTCTCCCCCGCGGCGGCAGCAGTGCACACCACCTTCGACGCCAGCCATGCCCTCTCGCTGCCAGCCATGCCCTCTCGCTGCCAGCCATGCCCTCTCGCTGCCAGCCATGCCCTCTCGCTGCCAGCCATGCCCTCTCCTGCCCTCGTGGGCCCGCCATACTCATCCGTGGCTGTACAGAAACCCGTGTAGCAGGCACGTGTTGCGCGCGTGCATTCCGACGCCGTCTCAGCCCGTGCTGTAGAGGCGGCAAGAGCATAGCGTGCTCGCCGATCTCGGGGACCGTGAGTGCGCGCGGGCATCGTCGCCCAGTCGCATGTCGTATGTGTGGCTCGAATCGGAGGATAACGGGCGGAGGAGTCCCAACTTCTATGCATGCATTGTGTCCGCGGTCTGCACGGTCACGAATAAGATTCCATGTCGAGGATCAGTGCAGTGGGGGAAGACCATGACAGGTCGGAGACGGACCTCTCCCATGCCTGCTCATCCGAATTACTTACACGTTCCCGCGCCGGATGGACATATGCAGCTGCTACATATGATCTGCGTCAAGGTTCTCCTTGTCCACGATCTCGTCTTTCTTCCATATATGCTGGTGTGCTGGCTCCAAGTCAGTTACGCCATGGTCGCTGGTGGCTTATACCAAGTTCAAGTTGTACTGAAATTGCAGTGGCGGTATATTCTCGGTGCTACAGGGTTAGGGTCGAAGCAAGAATAAGCGCCCATTCAAAGTCCGACAAAGCCGATCCTTCTGGTGCCGCTAGATGCCGGTAGACTATGTGCTCCGTAATAGTAAGTAGGGGTTGCTGACGCTTCTGCTTTCAACATTCTTTCATGATCATGCCTTTTCATGATCATGCCGCGCTGGAGGTAGGTCCCGAGGAGTAAAGGCTGTGGAGAGCCAAGCACTAGAATCCGTAGAGATAAGTGTCGTTGCATACTACGATTTGAACTCTGAACGAATTTCAACTTGACTTTCAACCAGTGCATCCTCAGGCTGCTACGTATATTTATCGGTGCCAGCGGGCCTGCCACAAGTTCATCGCCACCGGTGAATCCGAGATCCAGAATCCGCATCCAGTTTTAAAGCACAGCGTCGACGTCGCGCGCGTTCCTGGAATGCTGGCCTGGGTGCCATGGCATCGGCATTCGCACTGGCCGTGGATTGCGCCTCGAGCCTCAGGTCCGCCTCTTGATCGCCGCGCCTACCGACGCCAACATGACGCACCGCTGCGGCTACGTATCAGTGCCAGTCTTACATCTGGCCGTTCGACAAGTCGCCTCCTTGGCAGTGGCACGCTGGTATTCGTGTATGCCACGAGTCGGGCGTACAGCGCGCGGGCCTCCGCGATCCTGGTCCACTCTCCATTCGTCCGTTAGCAATCGATTATTGGCCATGGGTCACCGGTGACGGTGGCCATGACGTGCGGCGGCGTACCTGCTTCATGCTCACCCGGCCAGGGGCCCATTGGCATAAGGGTAATTCACCGACGTCGACCGTCGACCGTCATCATCGTGACTGGGCCGGCAACATTCGACGCTCAACGTTCTACCGTCGGGGTCATCGCCGCGGCTAGGCCTGTAACCATTGTAAGTATGCAATGACGTGCGTGGAGGTATCGATATCGGAGAG
>SEOQ01000397.1:0-24337 GCA_004679275.1 Dentipellis fragilis
CCTCCGCCTCCAGTTCAAACTCGACCTCAAAGCCCGATACCGTCGACGGTTTTGAGATCGTCCCCCCAGCCGCCGGAGATTCCCTCGATCGAAGACCTGTACGAAGACGGCCCGCGCACGCCCACCACGACCTCTGCTGCACTCCCCGTCCCAGCTCCATTAATGCCCGTCCCCGAACTTTTCCAGCACCCGCTTCCGCCACTGTCTGTACCCGCGCTGGGGTTGGTGCCACAACCAGAAGTCCACGAGACACAGCCGTCGATGGACGATATGCCAGAGATCCAGGTGCAGGAGGACCTCGTTGCGAACGCGAGGCCGCGCGAGCCGGAGCCGCCGGCATACGAGGAGGTCGAGGTTTCAGAGAAGCCGGAGAAGAACGAGGAGCCCGGGTCGTCGTCTCTGGATCGCCACTCGGAAGCGGGAGATACGGTGCGCTCGAGCGTCCTCTCTGGAGGGAACAGGAATTCGATCCTGTTGCGCGCGGATGTGCTCCGGGACCAGGCGCAGTCGGAGGAGGCTGAGAGAGATAGGATTGGGAGGGACAGGAAGAAGGCGTTGTTAGAGCGGCGGCACACGGATGCACTGAGGCATAAGGTTGAATATGAGGAGGCCCACGATCGCGCGATGAATCTGCACAAACGAGCTGCACGGCGGTATTTCAAAGGTATGGACTGCTTATGTGCGTCGCTTAGCAATGGGCCTGACGCGCATCTGCAGCACACAATCTGTCGACGGAGCCGCAGACTATCGACGTGCACCGTCTTAAAGTGCCGGAAGCTATCAGGCAAACCGAAATTGCGCTGCGGGATACGCTTGTAGAAGGAGGCACGCAGCTTCGTGTCATCACTGGCCGTGGCAACCACTCAGCAGGCAAAATACCCGTTCTTAAACTTGCCATCGTGAGAGAGATGACTGAACAGTGTGTCCCAATCCCAAGTTCATCTTCATTTCATCCTGCCCTAACGTGTCGTCCACAGACACAGACTCACGACAGAGGTGGACCCGAACAACCCAGGTGTGGTCATCATTCGGCTCCCCTCCTCATGACATATTTCTCCCTTTTCCTGATCTGCTCTTGGATTTGTTGCGATATTTACCTTGGGCCACGGGCTTACGCTTTGGATGTATGTACGCGTCCCACTTGTTTGTAGGCTACCTGCACGCGCAGGCGTAGCGATATCTGTGATACGATACGATGTTTCACGACTGTACGACTACTTACTTACACCTTGTTGCTTTGGGCTCTGTAGGCCGTTGTTGCTACTGCTATCGAATATATATCTATCCCTTTCCTTTCCCCTTTCCTTCCCTTCATTTACATTATCTAGATTGATTCTACAGACCAGGGTCACTATTCGCCATTCACCGCGCGCTTGCAAAGCCGCCCGTCGACACCGACTCGGGGATGCTCGCGCCGCAGTCGTCCACCGCGTCCTTGTCCGCCGTGACCTCGATGACGATCTCGCCGCCGACGCGAAACGTGTCGTAGAAGTCGAAGTGGCAGCGCGACGCCTGCGTCTGGTTGTTCACCGTCACGCTCTTCACGTACGCCGCGGCGCCCTTCGGGATCGTCCCGTTCACCGACTTGGCGTCGAAGCCCTTGGTGATGACCGTCGTGCTTACGTTGAGGTAGCTGTTGTGGATCGTGTATTTGGGCGTGAAGGGCGAGAGGACGAGCAGTTCGGTTGTGGAAGGGACTGGCAGGCATGCGGATTCGTCAAATCGTACCGAAAGCTACGGAGGCGGACTTGTGCGCACCAGGGTACAGACCAAGGAGATGGAAGGAAAGAAGAGAAGCCATCGCTGCTTGATCGTCGTTCCCGGGCAGTCCGGCGGGAGCTGTGGGTCAATGGTCGGTCAACACAAATGTATGCGGCGTACTACAGCGCTTACTGATATCAAAGTTTGAGAAGACGACGTCGCGGACGCGATCGACGGACTTCGTGGGCTGGTTGGCGTAGTGGTAACCAATGGGCGTCTGCGGGAGTGTGAGCGTCAACCGTAGTTAGCTGCAAGAAGGACAGGTGCATACCTGGAAGGACGGTTCGTTGCCGGCAAGGTAGTACCCGGCCTATATGCGCACACATGAGGTTACTTGTGTACGTCGAGACAGGTAAACGCACATCGAAGAAGTGGTCCAGACGCTTCACGAAGGTGCTCTGGAAGAAATGTGAGCAAGGGCAATGCGCATATACACAGGCTCCGAGTCTGGACGCCTCACGTTTCCACCCATCAACTGGATCAGGTGTGCCGTATCGTGCGGAACGAACCTGGTCAGGTGTCAGGGCCCTGCGAATTGAATAAGAAATTATATGGGGACGGACCAGCTGTATTCCCAAGAAGACGACTCGTAGAAGCCAACGACGTTGTTCTCCTGCAGTGAACAGGCCCTCGAGTCGTTCTTGTCGTTCGGCGAGCAATCCACGGGGCTCGTGAACGCAAAGGAGCCATTCGAGAAGCGTTTCTGCATGAAGCCTGCGAACCCCCAGAAATTAGCTTTGCACCATGGTCCAGTTCGGTGAGCGACGCACCATGGAAGTCATCGCTGACTACGTTGGGGTCCCAGACATTCCGGTAGAACTGGAATTTTTGCAACATCAGGCATCGATAAGTGAAAAGAGGTCAGTTCAAGCTCACCAAAGATCTGTTGGTATATTTCTCAACGTCGTCCGACTTTCCAAGCAACTGGGCAACTTGACGGACGCCGAAGTCCTCGAACGCATACTAAGACAAATCCTGCTCAGCACCACTGTCCTTCCTATTTCATACCACTTGACTAAATGGCGCACCTCAAGCGTGCGACTGCCTTCCCTAGTCTGCTCACCGGTGCTCATCGTGTCAAGCACCGCAAACGGCACAAATCCGAATTGCCTGCATCGGCACATATCAGCATCGGCACGGTTCGAGGCATACATAGTGTTTGGCACGCACTTGTACACATTCACCTGCCGGCCTTCGATGTTCCACTCCGGAGGATTGACTTCCGCATCCGCGACCTGCGCCGCATACAGTTCATTGAGGTCGATCCCCAGCTTCTGTGCCTCATCGTGGTAGCTGACGGCGAAATGCCCGACAATAATATCGCCACTGGACCCTGCCGCCGAAGGCGTGCGTCTATTTCAGGACCCAGCAGCAGGCAGCAAAAGAAGAGAAGACACGAACCTCCTTGCGTCCACCCGGGGAGGTTGTTGGAGCGGCACTCGGGCATCCATCCGAGCTTGCGGTACCCGTCGATATAGCTATCGACGATCTGCGCGAATTCTTCGGGGGAATGGAGCGCCATCAGCGGGTAGAAGGTCCGGAACTGCGTGCGTGTATCGGTGGAGCATGCGGGCTGTGAGGTAAATATAGACGTACCGTGTCCCAGCTGTGGTGTTGTGGTGTGTATGTTTGGCTCGTGAGCATTGCGTGCGTGTAAGTATAAGGGCTAGACTGACCTGCAATAGAACGAGTCGAAATAGAACGAGGTGGTGTTGGCGAAGACGCCTTGCGTCTCGCCGGTGGCGTTGTTCTAAATCCCCAGCAGTGTTTGAGATCCTTCAGATGGACAATGTTGTGAACGACAACACTCACTGGAGTCAACGATGCGCGGTACAGCGACGAGTACAGCAGCTCCGTCACGTTCGGCGGCGTATTCGGGACGTCAATTTCGACCTTGCTCAGCTTCGCATTCCAGAGCGCCTTGCTCTGTGTGAGGATGTCGTCGAATGAGCTGCTGCCGATCTCGTTCTCCGCGTTCGAGCATGCCTGATTGACGGAGACGAACGAGACGCCGACGCGGATAGTGACTTCCTCCGGCTCGCCTGCGAAGGAGAAGAGCGCGCCGGATTCGTAGGCCTCCCCGATGAGGTTCTTGGTCAGATTGAGGTGGGTCAGTCCGAGGCCTTTCGCGTCGAGACCATATCTGGAGAATGTTAATATCTATGGGGACTCGAAAGCATACTGTCACTTTAAGTCACGTACGGATCACCAGTCCAGACGCCATACTCCTTCAATGTTTGATTCCCACCATTCAAGAGATCATAACAAGCAAAGGCCTGATAGCGGTAGATGGAAGGCCCAAAACTATACGCCCAGTCCTGTCAGCTTGCACTCACCAACCCCCAAAGAACTCAGCAGCTCACCTCGAACCCCACTGGCCACCTATAGTAATTCTTCCCGCCTTGGGGTCGATGTCCATGGTACCTCCATCGAAGGACGATGGCAGATCATTCGCAAGGTCCAGAGTGAAGTATGGAGTCGACTTCTTAGGGAAGGTGAAGCGCTCGAGTCCTGCAAGGCGGGTAGAGGTTGCTTCCATCTTAATGTCATTGTCGAGGGTGAGGGCGAAATACCCAGGGGAAGCGTCTACGCGGATTGGTGTGCGAACGTGCTTACGTGCATGAAAGGGCTTACCGTCGGTGTTGTTCTTCCGCAGGCGCTCACGAGCAGCGAGTTTCGTCGTGCAGGTGTCAAAGCCGTGCGGGCAGAGCAAGGGCATTATTTCGAAGTTTCCATAAGTACCTGGGCCAGGTCAGACGACTACCAATGCATTTATTCGCAAATGAGTTGACAAACCTAGCGAAGACCCAGTGCCACTGTCGTGCAGCGGACTCATGCCTCGGACAAATTGCGTATTGTCGGTGACATAGCCTGAGAGATGCAGATGAATATACCGCGCATGTCACGCCTCGTGAATGTATAAATCTGACCTGCAGGTGCATAGCCAGTCATGTCTGTGGTGATCTTCACCTGCGGATGATTCAATACGTGTATCTGCGCTGATAATCAAAATGGGTATTACCACGCCAAATGGCACCGACGCTCCGGGACTTTTACAGTGGCATGAAGTATGATCCAATTTATGCGCGCATGATTACGGACTTACCATACATCTCCGAAGTTGTCTGATACGAACGTGTCACATATAAACAGATATACAAGAGCACGATAAAGGAACCTACCTGTTCCAATAAACGGGTTCACAAATGCAGTATAGTCTATGTTGGTCTGGTTCGCGCAGCTTTGATAGCTGCAGAGATCCTCTTCTGGACGTCGGGGGAGGGCTGCGCGCTGACCTGCACCGCGATAGCGGCGAGGCAGAGGGTCCAACGGAGGAGGGAAGAACAAGCCATGCTCGCTCTCTCTTCATCGTGACACGCATCTCGGTCTTATGGGCCCCCACCGACGTGAAGCACGCGGTCTGACGTATGTCTCGCCCCAACGGCGATAAACAGCAACAGCAGCATATGCACTCGGCCGCAACGATAACATTGAAGGCAATCTATAGAAGACATGGTGGGATCCTCGTGATCCCTGTTGCACGAAGACACTATTTGCGAGTGTTTGCGCGCGAAGGCGGACGGTGGTGCGAATGGTCAGTCGGCCAGCTCAAAGCGGCCGCAGCGGGACGGGCGCCCAAAATAGGGCGAATGGACGCATTGCGAGCCACATGGCGTGCGAGGCAGGTTCAGGAGCTGAGGAGAAGCCTTCCGCGTGATGCAGTCATAATCCCTGCATATCAGACGAGAAGAGTCAGCATAGTGCGCTGGAAGGAACAGAGAACGCGGAGAAAAGCTCACGTTGGGACAAGGCACCCCGTCGCGGCTTATCGAGGAGAGCCGTTCTGGAGAGCAATTGACTCGATGTGCTGCCAGACGACGTCTATGCCCGCGCCGCCCGGACCCCAGTACTCCCGTTCGTGAGAAGACAGTCGTCCGAGGACGTACACTGCAGCCCCTGCTCTGTCAGAGCGACCGATGCCTATCCGAAGACGATGGAAGTCCTTGCTGCCAAGGGCAGAGATGACGCTACGGACGCCGTTATGGCCGTTGTGCGAGCCGCCAAACTTGGGAGATACGGTCGCTGGCCTGTGCTCGAGGGAGTCATGAATCAAGATGAGAGAGGACGGTGAGAGCTTGTTTTTGCGCGAGGCGGCTGCCACTGATGAACCAGACACGTTCATCAAAGGCTCTGTCGGAAGCACGGCATGTAGCAAATCAGCGCAGACACGATGGACAGATGCTCGTACTCGTCTTGAAAAGCTCTAGCGTGACAAGCCTTTCGCCTATCGTGATCTTCGTCTCGGCGTGGTATCCGTCCACGGATTTGTCAAATGCAAGACGCGCACCTACTCTCTGGGATAGGGACTCGACCACGAAGTGACCTATGCTGCAACGAACGTTCGTGACAACGCTCGGTGAGTGTTGGGAGAGAACTGACTTGCCTGTGTCGCGTCGCAGGGAATGGCATGTTCCCGAGGCCAGCTACGAGGATTCTGGCACTCATTTTGGGTGCAGTTTTCTGCGGTCGTCGGGAAGGGACGCGAAAGACGGGGACGACGATGCCGGCCCCGCGTCAAGGATGAGCGCTGAGCGTGGGAGGAAGCACGTGGGCGGAGGCAGGGGCGATGTCACGCCGCGCGCTTCGGCCTATCGTCTTGAAAAGGGCCCTCCGCCTCGGGCTTGTAGCTCGCCGTCACTCCTTTCTTTCTCCCTCATCCCATGGCCACCACTACCACCGCAACAGAGACGAGTATCTCGAACGCCCGCCAACGCCGCCGCCAGTCCTTCGCTGCACAGTATGCCCATCACATAACCTGCCAGCCCCTGCCGGCCTCCATCGAGGCGCTCGACTTGTCCTCTGCTTTCCCTGCTGCTCACCTCGCTTCACTGCGTATTCTCGTCCTTTCGTATCTTGCTGACCTCGAAACCCGGTTGTCTCAGCTTGACTCGCCACTGAGCGATCTCAAGCTAGCTGAGACATGGAAGAGCAAGGGCGAAATCAAGGTCGAGGAAGCGAGGGCATGGGCCAGGGATGGGATCGAGATGCTCCGCCGCATCCGGGATGATGTGTGCTCGCATCTACCAGAGCTCAATATCGATTCTGCCACCGTGGAGAACTATGTTTCTGCACGCCTTCAAGAACTGCCGGATGTCCCGAGCTTCAAGGACGTCACATCGCACCTCCCCGATATGCCTGACGTCCGCGCTCACCTCCCCCAGCTCAATCTGCCGGACATGCGCTCGCGCATCGACGATGTCTATACCCGTTTCTCAGACATAGACCTTCACCATCCTATGCAATATATACCCACGCTGTCCAACCACCTCCAAACTCTGCAATCGCATCTGTCATCTACCCAGTTTCCTTACAGCAATGCTTTCTCTGCTCTCACGCCCAATGCCAAACTAGTCGAGCTCTTAGACATCCTGCGTGCCAACTCGCCCTCTGTGGAAAATGTAGAAGGCCGAATAGGGCGCGCTGCGAGAGACGTCAAGTCGGCTATCCAGCGTTCCCTGCACGGCGCACGCCTTATACACTATTCCGACCTCCCTGAGCAATGGCGTAATAACCCATTTGTAACACACGGCTATCGGTATGTTGATATGCGATCGATTGGTGAAGTTGTGCTCACTCGAATTTCAAGGTTCATTCCGCTCAGTCGATGGCCCCTTATCATCATGTCTGTTTTCGCATTGCATAACGAGACTCGTGAGTTTTCCATTCACGTACATGTCAAGAGTATTACTGAAAGTAGATCTTCTAGTCAACATTCACACGCATCTCATTCCGTTGGTCCTTTGGATCGCGAACCTCGTGCCTGCTTTTGGGGCCTCATCGATACCCGTGGACGTGCCGGTCACTGCGTTCTCGATATTTGCTATGCTCTGTCTTTTTAGCTCTGTTATTTGGCACACGATGTCGGGTTGTGCTCATCACCGGGGCATGGATCTTTGTGCGAAACTGGACTATGCTGGCATCGGATGGTATGTCACTTCCCTATACCGCTAATGTGCTGCCCAGAAATGCTCATGCTGTTTATGATCAATAGGTTGATCAGTGCTAGCGTCGCCACGATCGTCTACTATGGCTTCCCTTGTCAAGACACAATGCGTAATGTCTTCCTCGGCATTTGCGTGTTGAAAGGCGTCACTGCGACCATGCTCTGCTTCTCCGAGTGGTTCAATCGCCCAGAGAATAAGGTGGGTCACACTCCCTTCATAGTATGGAATCACGACCTCATATCCCGAATCGCAGCGCTCGCGCACCGCGTTCTTTGTCGCTATTGCATTGGCATCTCTCGCGCCCCTGACATGCCTCGCATTCCTGCACTCTACCTCAGAAACGCTTTCGTTCATGCGTACGTCACTCGTCAGTCTCCAATCGTGTACCACACTCACTCTCATCCAGGTCCAATTGCTCCGTCCTTACTTTCGTATGTTATGGGCCTCGTCTTCTATGTCTCCCACTTCCCCGAACGTGCGCTGCCGCCGCACTGGGGCCCCCGCCTGGCGTGGCTCGGTGGCGGCTCGCATGCCATCTGGCACGTATTTGTTGTTCTTGCCATCGCGCAGCACCGTTCCGGGATGCATGAGTTGAAGGGCGGTATTGGTGGAGATTTTTGCTTGGTGGTGTAGACGTTCAGGTTGCGGTTGGGGAGGCCGGCCTGACAGATGTATTTACTGCTCATATTGGGGTTGCTTGCATGGAGTTGCTAGATGTATATCATCGTATAAATAAATACATGCACGATAGTTTTCTTGGGATCTGACGTTGTGTGCGGTTCGTGGACCAGATTCCGGGCGCTTGAAAGCCCCTGCATTCAGGCAATTGTCTCAAGTACATCGTGGAAGTCATCGGAGGAGGAAGTCATTAACTATGTCTACAATTCTCTACTCGAGAGCAGCTAATAAATACAGAATCGACAACAGTCCGTGCGATACATACTTCATACAAGAACTGCGCGAGGAGGTCTAGAGAAGCTTTGCTTCCCGCTTGACCTGCTGCACCTGCGCGAGCCGATGGCTCCGCAGCGTCAGCTGCGAGCCCTGTGCGCCCTTCTTCGTCCCTGCTGTGGGTGCAACAGGTGCNATGGNCGATTGGGCGACGGATATCCGTGTTTCGTCTGACGAAAAGCCGGGGATGCGTATGTTGTGGTTGCGTTCTGCGGNTGTGAGATGGTAAGAGACGATGGTATGAATTAGGGACAGGTGCAGCATTGNACGAACCGAGGTGCANTTGNAGATCCCGGACNTCGAGCGTGTCNCCCCCNCGNTGCTTCGCGAGNCGNCAGCCGAAATTCGTCACAGAGTCGATGAATTCGTCTGCGANGTCGAGGAGCAACTGCAGCGGGAAGGCCGAANGTNANNAANGCTCNANAAAANGNGTNGANATNCANCGNNACTCACNTCCTCCACCTCCGGCTCGATTTTCACNGTCGGGTCGATNCTNGAGACCAAGTCCTGTATCGACCGCCGCATACTCTGNTCCCCAGGNGTNTTCTTCCGNCGGTTACTCGTNTCNTCTGGCGTGAACNCCTCGTCNCTGCTCGCCTTCATCTGCGCTGGTGTACCTGCGAANCAAACNATTAAGACCTGTGCCGCAAGCAGAATTCAACCGCGGCACGCACTCGACATCCGCCCGGCTGCAGTCCCTCCCGTAAGTGTCGGTCGTCCCTGGCTCGCTGTCGTCCAAGTCACCTGTCCCGGATTCTGCACGTTCAGCGTCTGGCTGATCGGATATGCCTCGGTTGAGTTGGTTGGTGTGACGCCAAGCATGGGCGTGGGCGATGCGCCCTTATATGCGGCATGTGGTGGAGCCAGATTGGATGTCTATGGCCATTTGCGAGCGCTTTCAGTACAAACGGATTGAATGGTGGTGCATAATACGCACTGTAGCGGTGCTAGAGGAAGCCTGAGGTGTCTGCGCACCTGGCGTGCCAGGGGCAATGGGTGCTTTATTATGCTTATTGGCATACTCTTTGAGCTGCAGCAAAGACGGTTCATATGCTCAACAATGCGCATGCGGAGAGTCAAAGCACAATGGGGTGCGTACCTGCATGATCTGCTGGTGATTCAGCTTGCCCTGTTTCGCAAGTTCGCCCAGCTGGCCCATGTTCTGCAGCAGCATCTGCGCAATGCGCTCCGACGACGGCGGGTCGCCCGTCGATTGCTTGAAGGCATTGCCGAGCGCGGTGATGATGTTCGCGGCCTGGTTATTGTTGGCGGCGGCGGATGCGCCGTTGGTGTTGCTCGCCATGCCGGCGTCAGCTGTGGTCGTCTGCGACAAGACGCGCGCGAGCGCCGCGTGAGGGGTTTGCATCCTTGCCACGTGCTCAGACATCGGGCTGGACGAGCACCCTGTGCTTTGCTCTCTCACTCACCTATTGGTATCTGTATGCCGCTGTTCGTGCGCACTTCTACCCCACGACCATCGACGGTCGCTGAAGTTCTCCGGTGTTTGCAAACATCAGCGAAGCCACGTTTTTCATACAATTGCCGCAAGATGCCACATGCTTCACAACAGTGCCTTCAGGGCCCCAGACACTACGCTGCGTTATTTGCTACCTCCATCTTCTTGATAGCCATGCTTCTATCTATTTATCAAAGTGTATGTTGAACGGCGCTCTGCCGCCGTCAACATATTAGATTCATGAAATGGGCTACAATGGACCGCTCAAGAAGTCAATGGACGGCCAGCTGCCGGCCTGGGGCTGGCACATGCATCTGCGTGTCATGCGGAATTCTCGGACTCTGGAAATAGCTCGCTGTGGCCAAGGGTGCCCTGCGAATGTGCAGACGTTCCCATTCATGACGCATCCCAATACTCACCCCATCCGTAAACAAATGTGCTCAAATACACTGCTGATCTCTCCACATTCCCAGTTCATCCTTCTGCCAAGATGAGACGCAGCGCTATGTTGGTATGCGCTATATCTCTCGTGGCGGCTACGCCACGCAGCATGCGCGTTCACGAACGGCGCGAGGAAGTACCGAGCGGCTTTGTGCAAAATGGTCCAGCGCCTGCCGACCAGGTGCTTAAACTGCGTATCTCGCTCGTACAGAACAACTCTGCTGGGCTCGAGGACGCGCTATATGCTGCTAGCGCATCAGGGAGCGGCCAGTACGGACAGAATCTGTCCAAGGATCAGGTATATGTCGAATTTATGCACTGTACTATCGTTGTGTCCTTACCCGGCGACTATCTTCACAGGTGAATACCTTCGTCGCACCCTCCCCCGACACAGTGTCGGCCGTCAACGCGTGGCTTTCCTCGCATAACTTGACGTCCACGACCATCTCGCCTGCTGGTGACTGGTTGCGCGTCCAGACGACTGTCGAGCAGGCAAACAACCTCCTCGATGCCAACTATACGACGTTCACGCACCAGAAGACCGGGAAGAAGACTATTCGTACACATTCTTACTCGATTCCAGCATCATTGCATGGCCATGTGAACCTCGTGTATCCCACGACGATGTATGTGTGCCCGTTTTTCTATCCGAACCGTGATATTCATACGAGCCATCTAGGTTCCCTATTGAGGCCCGTAGGTCTCCGGTCGCATCAACTGTCGCAAGGCGATCTGTCATGTCGAGTCTGACGCAGCGGGATATACCGATCTCCTGCAATCTGACCGTTACTCCCGCCTGCATCCAGGACACTTATGGTCTTCCGGCGACGCTGGCCACGCAGCCCGGCAATCGAATTGGCGTGGCTGGGTTTGATAATGAGTACGTCGATGAGGCTGATCTGAAGGTAAAGATGTGTGACATAGAAGGCGGCATCGCAGTTCATCTGACGAGATGTCGCATTCCAGTTGTTCCTCCAGATGTACAGACCTGATCTGAACGCTTCGACGACGTTCGAGGTCAAGTTTGTTGATGGCGGCCAAAATCCTCAGAATCAGAGTTTGGCTGGCGCTGAGGCTGTATGTCACCTTTCGAAATTCCAGCTCTATCTCAGTCTAAAGCCACATCCAGGTCCTTGACATCCAATGGACAGTCGGCCTTGCATCCGGAGTTCCGGTGACATTCTACTCCGTGGGCGAAACGAATGGAGTCGGCGGCATCGAGGATTGGATTGACCTTGCGAACGCCCTCCTGAGTGAGGATACTCCACCACAGGTGTTCACCACCAGCTACAGCTGGAACGAGCCGAATGTAACGGAACCGATTGCGCGCTCGTTGTGCAACATGTATGCTCAACTGGGTGCCCGCGGCACGACTGTCATCTTCTCGTCCGGCGACGGAGGTGTTGACGGCGGCAGTCTCGGCGGGGGGCAATGTCCCGATTTCGTTCCGACCTTCCCTTCGACGTGTCCCTTGCGAGTGCACCTACTTCTACTTATGTGTGTGGTGTTTTCTGACCCACACGCAGCGTCACACCTCCGTAGGCGCCACTGTATTCTCTCCTCCCGAAGAGGCCGCACCCTACTCTTCCGGTGGCTTCTCCAACGTCTTTGCGCGACCATCCTATCAAGACGCTACCGTCTCGAAATTCCTAACACAGCTCGGTGACACATACAAGGGCAGGTACAACGCATCCGGATGCGGTTTCCCTGATATTTCGGCTCAGGGCGCGGATATGGTGTCAGTCTACCGGGGCAGAGTCACTGGACTTGGAGGCACGAGCTACTCGGCTCCCATTATTGCGAGCACCGTCGCGCTGCTTAACGACGAGCTCATTGCCGCGGGGAAGAGCACGCTCGGGTTCTTGAACCCGCTCATTTATGCGAATTCGGACGCGTTTAGTGATGTCGCGAGGGGTAAGTCTGAGCTCGTCATCGCTGTCCAGTAGCTGTCTAATCTCTTTGGCTTTCTAGGTGATAATCCTGGATGCGGGACGAATGGCTTTACCGCGGTTGAAGGATGGGACCCGGTGTGCATTGTTCATTGGTTATGGCACTTTTTGCGAAGCTGACAGGTTGTTGATATTACAGCTGAGTGGTGTGGGTACACCGATCTACTCTGCACTGAGGAAAGCCGCGGGTTTGTAAGGGTTTCTCTGATCTCGATTGCTGGGACGCTGGAACGGATGGACTATTGCTATAATTAAAGTGTTATTCCGGTTTGCTAGCCTCAGTGAATGTGCTGTCCTCAAGCTTTGGTGTACAGCGCCGCCCGTCTACTACTCACACTCAGCGCACCTACAATGTTCCACAGCCCATGGATTCACAACATAACAATGCGTCGCTCATGCAGGCGCCTGTCCCTCCCCAGTGTCGTTCTTTCTTCTTGCTTAGCCCAATAATACTCATCCAGAGCTCCCATTAACAGCAAGTCCTCGTACTGGCCGACCCGTGTCCCTTCACTTAAAGTTCGCGCTTGAGCGTAACTTTCGCCTCCCCCTTGCGGTCCTTTACCACCCAAATATGGTGCGACGCCTTGCCGACCGACGTGCCTGTCTCTTTCTTGCGCACGACCGCGAGGATCACATTCTTCGGTACCCAGCCCTCAATTCACGCCTTGAGCGGGTCCGAGCGCTGGAGCACGCCGTCCACTGATATTGCGCCGTGATGTACCGAGTGGTCGCTGTACATCTCGAACATGTGTAGAGTAAATATAATTACATCAGCCAGTCCGGAGCGTTTGTAGCCAGCGGTAAACATAGTACGAAGACCAGAGTCACCAGACCACATGCATACGAAGGTCCAGGTAACTAGGCGGGTTGTTCAAGAAGTTTGGAACACCTTTGTCTAGCACAGCTACTTCGATGCAGATTATACTGACCTATACTTCCTGAGGCTCTCGACTAAACGGTGTAGTCGAGGTGCGAGTAGGGAGGGATCAGGGGTATGCCGAGGGAGCGCGGCGATTTCGCTGTTTTCCTCGCAATCCATCGTCTTTCGTCCACCTACTCGCATCTCGCTCGCCATCCGCTCCCTCCCTCATGTCCTCAAAACGCTATCCTCGCCGCTTTCGCGACAAACCTGCCATGCGTCGCGGACGCAACATCCTCGAAATATGCACATGCCCGAAGTGCAAGTCCTGCGCTCGTCCCGGGGAAGGTGGCTATCTCATCGAGAGATTGGAAGCTGAAAAGCACCGTCGAGAAGAAAACCTCAAGGCTTATTTGCGGTCCCGACGAACCCAGCGTCCTGAGCTTCGTGTAGACGCAACGACAGCGCCGGCGCCGCATGCGTCGACATCTTCCAGTACTCGCTCCCTCCCGAACATTGCTGAACACAGGGACGTGAGGCGCGAGGTGAAGGCCCATCAAACGAGCACGCCGACTGCTAGAGAGCATGGGCGATTCGGACTACGGCAACCATCCCATGGATTCCATGCCACCAGATCCTTCGGCATCTGCATCTTTAGCCAATTTGTATGAGAATCCGGACGACCCAGACGACATCTTCATGCAGTCTCTCTTAGACGAGGCGACGAGATCTGGCCTAGAGCTCGCGGGCGAGCGACTACACGAATCGGGAGACGCGGCGACGCGGGCGCACGACTTCGATCTGCAGGCTTCCGTTAGCCCGGAGGATTTCACAGAACCTCGCTAAATGATACGAGATGCGTGGAAGGTGTAGCTGTCCGTGATTCAGACACCCCCACGCTAGCGCGCGCCCGTCGACATCCTGGCGAGGGCTCGCGCGACCTTTAGCTCCTCCATAAATTCCATTCCCTGCTGCCCCTTGCTCACACACACCTTTCGTTACTTGTATGCTGCTGGCCATGCGTATTCTACCCCACGGCCATCAACAGTCGCCATACTAGGCTCTCTGGCGCTTGCAAACATAAGCGAAGCCACGTTTCTCATGTAATCGCCACAAGATACCATTGCTTCACAACAGCGCTTCCAGGGCTCTAGACACCACACTACGTTATATGCTATCCCCGTCTTCTCGTTGGCCATGCTTCTCTCCATTCACCAATGCATATCGCCATCAACGTTGACCGGCGATCTACCACCGTCAAGGCATCGGATTCATGAAAATGGGCTGCAATGGGCTGCTTCAGAAGTCTACGAGTGGCCAGCTGCTCTGGGGCCACATGCATCTGCGTGTCATGCGGGATTCTCGGACTCCGGAGATAGCTCCCCGTGACGAAGTGGCCAAAGTTGTATCGCCAACGTGCAGACGTTCCCGTCCATGCCGCACTGCAACGCCCACCTCATCCCGTCCGCAAGCGAACTGCCTTAAATACGCTGCTGATCTCTCCCCTATTTCTAGTTCATCCTCCCGCCAAGATGAGACGCAGCATTCTGTTCGCATGCGCCGCATCTCTCGTGGTGGCTACGCCACGCGACATGCGCGTTCACGAGCGCCGCGATGAAGTGCCGAGCGGCTTTGTGGCGGAAGGTCCAGCGCCTGCCAACCAGGTCCTTAACTTGCGTATCTCGCTCACGCAGAATAACCCTGCTGGGCTCGAGGACGCGTTATATGCTACTAGAACCCCAGGGGCTGGCCAGTACGGTCAGAATCTGTCCAAGGAGCAGGTATATGCGGAATCTATCAGCTCTTATTTTGTTCTTACCCCCCCAATGATCTTCACAGGTGAATGCCTTCGTCGCGCCCTCCCCCGACACAGCGTCGGCCGTAAATGCATGGCTTTCCTCGCATAACTTGACGTCCACGACCATCTCTCCCGCTGGTGACTGGTTGTGCGTCCAGATGACAGTCCAGCAGGCAAACAACCTCCTCGATGCCAATTATACGACGTTCACGCACCAGAAGACCGGGAAGAAGACATTCCGTACGCTGTCTTACTCGATTCCAGCATCAATGAATGGCCATGTGAACCTCGTGTATCCCTCGACGATGTATGTATGCCCACTCTCCCTATCTTCACAGTGATATTCATATGATGTATCCAGGTTCCCTATTGAGGCCCGTGGGTCTCCGGTCGCATCGTCTGTCGCAAGGCGATCCGTCATGTCAAGCCTGACGCAGCGGGATACACCCATCTCCTGCAATCTTACCGTTACTCCTACTTGTATCCAGGATATCTACGACCTTCCAGCGACGCTGGCCACGCAGACTGGCAATCGGATTGGTGTGGCTGGCTTTGACAACGAATACGTCGATGAGGCTGATCTGAAGGTAAGACACCGATGTGTCATATAGAAGCGGCATCTCATTTGACACTGTCGCATTCTAGTTGTTCCTCCAGAACTACCGACCTGATCTTAACGCTTCCACGACGTTCGAGGTCCAGTCCGTCAATAATGGTCAAAATCCCCAGAATCAGAGTTTAGCTGGCGCTGAGGCTGTATGCTATCTTTTGAATCTGCATTTCTCACTCAATCTAATTTCATTCCATATCCAGGACCTTGACATCCAATGGACAGTCGGCCTCGCATCCGGGGTTCCGGTGACCTTCTACTCCGTAGGCGAAACGAATGGTGCTAGCGGCCTCGAAGATTGGGTTGACCTCGCAAATGCCCTCCTGAGTGAAGATACTCCGCCACATGTGTTCACGACAAGCTACAGCTGGAATGAGCCGAATGTGACGGAATCAATGGCGCGCTCGTTGTGCAACATGTATGCTCAACTGGGTGCCCGCGGCACGACTGTCATCTTTTCGTCCGGCGACGGAGGTGTCGACGGCGGGGTGGGTGGGGAGCAGTGTCCGGAATTCGTCCCTACCTTCCCTTCGACATGTCCTTTGTGAGCATATCAATATTTCTCGCGTCTGCAAAGCTTTCTGACCTAGATGCAGCGTCACCTCCGTAGGCGCTACCGCATTCCTTCCTCCTGAAGAGGCCGCACCTTACTCCTCTGGCGGCTTCTCCAACATCTTCGCACGGCCGTCCTACCAAGACACTGCCGTCTCTAAATTCCTAACCCAGCTTGGCGACACATATGAGGGCAAGTATAATGCATCCGGACGCGGGTTTCCTGATGTTTCGGCACAGGGTGCGGATATGGTGTCGGTCTACCAGGGCAGAGACACTAAAGGTGGAGGCACGAGCTTCTCGGCACCTGTCATTGCGAGCACTGTCGCGCTGCTTAACGACGAGCTCATCGCTGCGGGGAAGGGCACGCTCGGGTTCCTGAACCCGCTCATTTATGCGAATCCGGACGCGTTTACTGATGTCGCGCGGGGTTAGTCTGGTCTTGATTTCCCTGACATGTGCTGTCTAAGCTCTTGCTTTCTAGGTGATAATCCCGGATGCGGGACGAATGGCTTCACCGCAGTCGAAGGATGGGATCCGGTGCGCAATATTCGTTAATGCCGGTGCTTTTTGCGAAGCTGACAATCTTTGGTTAACGTAGCTCAGTGGTGTGGGTACACCCATCTACTCTGCATTGAGGAAAGCCGCGGGCTTGTGAAGGTATATTCAGTCACGATTGCTGGGACTAGAATGGACTTTTGCTGCAATTTAAATTCCATTTGATCACTAGCCTTCATCACCATGTTGTGCTCAACCTCTGACGCAATTCATCGCTGAGAAAGTCAGTGCGCAGATAAAAACATCCCATAGCCAATGAATCAAATACGACTATCCTCGTTACTACAACGCGACACTAAATTGCTCACGCAAGTGCCTGTCCTTCACCGGCGTCGTTCTTCTCTTCCTGTCCCGCCCAATAATCCTCGTCCAAAATCCCCATTAAAATCACGTCCTCCCACTTCCCTTGCACAAAAGTGCCCTTTCGCTTCCTTCCCTCTTCCACGAATCCTCTGCACGTAACAAAGCAATGACATCAGTATTCTGTATCCCAGAGCAGCACCAACCAACTTACACCTTCTTGTACAACGCAATCGCCCTCGGATTAGACCCAAACACCCCTAGCGCCACCCGATGCATATTTAGCGTCCGAAAGCCCTGGTCCACAAGCCACCGCATGGCCTCCGTCCCATACCCCTTCCCCCAAAACTTACGCTTGAGCGTGATCGCCGCCTCGCCCTCGCGGTCCTTGGCCACTCGGATCTGTAGCGACACTTTGCCCACCAACGTGTTCGTCTCCTTCTCGCGCACGACCGCGAAGAGGACCCTCTCCTGCGCCGAGGCCTCTATCTCCGCCTTCAAAGCGTCTGAGCGCGGGAGCGCGCCGTCCATCCTCCCGCCTTTCTGCACCGCGGGATCGCTGTATATCTCGAACATCTCGTCGAGGTCCGCCTTTGTGAGGCCGTGGTAGGTGAGGCGGGCGGATTCGAATGTGGGTGCGGACATCGTGGGGTCTGCAGGTAGGGGTAGAGAGAGGGTATGCACGAACACCAGGAGGTGGGGGTCAGTAATATACGACGCCTGGAGCGATGAAGCCCTACTTATATTGTGACTCGAGTCAGAATGTCGAGGCCCGAGGGGCTCGCGCAAGGCGCTTAGTTGACAGACCATGTGGTGCGATAAATACTTTATTACTTACGATAATGTCTGTCGAACAATTCATCACTTAGGAAACATATTTACTATGCATCTTTGCTGCGCTGCAGTTCTCTTTTGAGGCACCGACTGTTCGTACCTTCTTCCTCTTGCAACAGGTCAGGTCCTTTATCGATAAATAGAGTGTTTAGCTCAGGTTACGGGACAAAAAGCATACCGGGCAGAGTTATTGGTAACACGTGGTTGTTTCCACTAAACCTTTTGTTGGTGCGTCGCGGCATGGCGCCGAGAACCCATTAAATGACAAGCCTTTGAGCCACTCAGATGGCCAGCCCGAATGGGTCCCTGGGATTAAGTGAAGTATATGTAAATCCCATACGATAACGGACTGGTGGCACTCACCGACTCGGGCTTGTCTCGAAACACAGGTACAGTCATTGAAACTTACACCGCGACCGGCGCTTACATATAGATGTAAATGAGTACTCACTGAAGGCACAACTTGTCCGTATTTGCGAGGCCCACAGAATCCACGCCGATCCATGGACTCGCGAAAGCATGATTCGAACCGAAAGCCGATTAATGAACTTATGGTACCGACACAAACTCGTGAACATCACGTCACATCTCCGTATGTGCCCTCAGTCCCTCTTCGACCCATGGGCCAAACCACCCGTGAGCACGCTCGGCAGCTCATTGCTTCCGATACTGTACAAGAGCGACACGGAGCCGCCAATCAACACCACCAGTCCGATCACGGTCCCCGTAATCAATACGAAGGGCCTGCGAAGCACACATTTTAGCACGCGAACACCCCATAGCTCTAACATAAGACTCACCCGCTGACATCCTTCCGCTGACAAGCATCGCCCGCCCAGTGCTCCGTACGGCCCTGTGCATTCTTCGTCGCAGAACACGCGCACACAAAACAAGTCCTTCCGAGCTTCGCCGTCTGCACGCACTCGCCGCGGCCGGTGCAGGTATTCGTCGCGTTTGCGCACGCGTCCGCCGTTGCGAAGCACGCCGCGTCGGAGCCAAGCGGCGCCTGCGAGATCTGCGGGGGGAGCGGGCTCTGCTGCGGGGCGCGCTTCTCGCGCGAAGGCACGGTGACGAAGTCCGTCGTGAGCACGGCGATCTGCATGTCGTCACGGCTGAGCGCGTTGAGCAGCGCAGCGCGGAGCGCCTCGGCGGCGAGCGCGTACTGCTCGCTGGCGCGCCCGAATTCGGCCGCGACGTCCGCGAGCCCGAGCATCTCGAAGGCACCAAATTTGTCTGTGGAGTCGGCGTCGGACTCAAGGAAGTCGGTGAGCGCAGCGAGGCTGGAGAGATAGCGCTCGGTTGCGGAGGAGGGGATGGAGAAGGCGTCGAGCAGGTGCGGGACGGTGTAGTGCGGGTCTGAAGGCGTGCTGTAGATGTGCGAGAAGGCGTGCGCGGCGCGTTCAAGGGAGGTGGAAATGGTGCGGGAGAATGAGGAGAGCGGAGAGGCGTGCGCGAGGGAGAATGCGGGAGACAGGGTGTCTGGTATTACATCTAGAGGACACGTCTTAGGCGCCGTCAGTACAGCAGTGTCGTTCGGGGCGCACCTTTGGCAACGGGGCCTTCAATGCTCAGCAGCAGGCTGCTGCGCTCTCCCTGGCCAACGAAAGGTTCATTCAAGAACCCGGTCGTGATCTGGTCGTTGTCGGACAGCGGCTCGAACGAGTCGAGTTGGAGATGGCGCGCGAGGGCTGCGCTTGCATGAGATGTGGACAGCTGAGAGGGGGAAAGAACGGAAGGATGGAGGTAGACGTCTGCAGCAGAGACAAAGCTCGCGAGGAGGAGAGATGCAGCTATGCTCCTCATCGTCGTCAACGTCGCGGTCGGTGCGAGGGCGTTGTTTGGCCGTGTTGCCGCCACAGCGCCGCGCATTGAGGCGCGCCGCAGTCGACCGGCGCGTGGTTCGAACCGTGATGTCACTCAAGCCTCACAACACAGAGTTCAAAGTTACAAAACATAAGATTGAGAGATTACGATCGCCAGTGGCAACGCGTGTAGGTTATATGATGAGTATCAAGGACAATCCGGGTAGCATAACAGCACACGGTGATATGGGTCCAGTCAGTCGTCGTCAGATGTCCCAAACAGCGGGTAACAGGGTATAGTGCGACCTCGACCAAACCTCAGCCGTGCCTTCCCAGACCACGCGCACTCTTGCTGACATTCCGGGCCTCCTCTTGCTTGGCCTTCGCGCGCCTCGCACTGCGACACCATCGTCAGCCCCGTCACACGACCAGCCAATGACGGGCGCGCACTCTTCGAGGGCTTCTCGCTCCAGATTCTTCACATGCTCCTTCGCCTCTCGCACCGCCATCCGAGCGGACGAGAGCGCACGGTCGGCCTCACGCTCAGCCGTCTCTGCGTCAGCGACCTTTCGGCGCGCAGTTGCGATGCTGGGGTCCTTAGCCAGGCTCGCGTGCATCTCGTCGTCCGACGAGCGCCGCCGCCTGAATAAAAATCCACCGTTACTATGCGTGCTACTCGAGGTCTGCGACGCGGCCGTGGGCGAGGCCCTGCTGTCGCCGCCGTCGAGGGAGCGTGAGCGGCGCGAGAAGATGCTTCCGCGGTGCTGCGGGGGCGTCGGCGAGCGCGGCGGCTCTTCCGCAGGACCCTGGCGTGAACCGAACAATGGCATGGCTGGCAGGCGCCACGTAAGGAACGAGGGGAGGGAATGGGGTGACAGAACATGCGCGCACCTCGAAAGAATATTCTGGTTTTCGAATGGGGTTGGGAGAAGGATGTGTGGGTGCGGGCGGAAGGAGGCTAGTGCGCATCTTTATGCGTACATCGTGCGCCTTTGACGTCAGGGTAGGGGTGCGCTGCACCCTGTGGACCTGAGAATAGGCAAGACGTGACCTGTGGATGGTACAGAGGGTGATTGACGCGCGAATACAGCGTGTGTGGGGTGCTCCAAGGAGTAGACAGTTCACGAGAACTTTGCGTCATGGGCACACGAGCGAGTTCTACAAATATGAGCATGGGACCAATCAACGAAGCCCAGATGATGGCCTTTGCTTGGCGCAGGATGGNTGCTCGTCGACGCGCCAGACGACGAGCAGGAGGGCGATGGAGAGGACGAGGAGGACAGCGGGGGCAGGAAGGTCCGTGCGTGGGAGAGCGGGAATGACTTGGGGCGGAGTTTGAAAGCCAGGCCTTTCCTGAGAACACATCATCTATAAAAGCTTCGTCCTTGCCTCTTCCCTCCACGCACGTTGCCGCCGTCGCGCTCGCCGTCCGCAGCGATCCCGAGCTAGGTCGCGACAATGTCGAATAAGATTGTGGTGAGCAGCTCACCGCGATAGTACCCCTATGAAACCAGACGGTGACGAGCGTCTTGCATAAATGAGCCTGCCATCTACCGCGCTGTCATCGACGATGTCATCGCAAACATAAAGTCCGATTTCGATGAATACGGCGTCGGCGAGGACGTCCTCGCAGATTTGCAGCACGTAGGTCGTCCTTGTCTTTATTGATCACCAGCCCACCGACCAACTGCATGCGTCCTCGGGAACCACAGAGATGGGAGAACAAAGTAATCGCCTCCCACGTTGCCGAATTCGAGGCTCCCGCGCCCCCGCAGGCCGCACAGTACCCCCCGACCGCACAGTACCCGCACTATTCCCCGCATGTGCACCACCCGTACATCCCGCCCACCTCGCAGCCTGGCCAGGTCAAACCCGAGCCCGTCGACAGCAGGTACATCCTGAACTACCCGTCGCCGTTGCCGGGCCCGACGATCCCTGCACTGCGCGGGCCCCCGCAGCCGGGACAGCCGAACCTAATGGCGTATGCCCGCGCACCCCAGCCCATGCCACCCCCGCAGCCCTCGCGGCACTACCCGAATGTGACGATCCAGCACCAGCAAGCTGCTGCCGCGGCCGCGGGTGGGCAGCAACAGCAACAGCAGCAGACAGGACAGGCGCAGCAGCAGCAGCAGCCGCGCATCCCACAGGTTGACGGTCCGTCTTCGTCTGGGTCGGGCACGCCGTCGCCGGGCCCCCCGCAGTACCTGCCCCGCGCGTCGCACCCCTCGCTGCCGCAGCCTCCTCAGCCGACGGAGAGCAAGGCGGACGACGAGGCGATCAACAGCGACCTGGACGACTCGGACTCGGAAGGCGAGGAGGACCCGGAAGAGGGCGGCCCCGGCGAGACGGATATCGTGTTCTGCACGTACGACAAGGTGTGTTTGCGGCGGGTGCGCATGTACGGCGTATTGTGCGATGCTAGATGCTGACGATGCACTATCATCCAGGTCGCGCGTGTGAAGAACAAGTGGAAGTGCATCCTCAAGGACGGCATGATCCACGTCAACGGCAAGGACTACCTCTTCGCGAAGTGCACTGGGTGCGTAGCCGGCTGCCATGCGCTGTGTGTTGTGTGTTGCGCGGCGCGCTGATGTTGGTTCTTGACTGTTGCAGGGAATTCGAATGGTAATGTGGCATGTCGCATTGACGGGACGGGTGGGCCAATGCACCCCCGCGCCCGCGCTTACGCGCATGTCAATGGTGCCGTCTGGATATTCCCGCTGGCTGTGAACGACGGACCACACCCCCGCATCTCTCGTTCCAAGTACTTCTTGTCTCGTTTCTCGTGTCTCATGCCGTGTGCCGTGTGCTGCGCCACATCGTCGTCGCCGTCGGGTTACCGCTTCCTTTCCACTTCCCACTTCCCGCTTCTCACCGCCTCGCATCCATGGTTCCGATATTTCATTCCATTCCATTCCGCTACTACTCATAAACATTGTACAAATATGCCCACTCTGATCTGATCTATAGCAGCATTTTTAATCATTGCTTGCTTGACTCGCCTGACCTGTTCTCAGACTCAGACTCTGAATTTGACCCTACCCTCGGAGTCAAATTAAATTAAGGTCGCGTGCTCTCGAATCGTCAGGTGTACAGTATATCGGAAATTGAAATTCGGAAATCATGAAACTCAAACCATGATGCGTGAAGCTTGAAGCACATGGCGCACGACATTGGTCTCGAGCAAAACGGATGACTCGGACGGGGGCGAGGATGAGGATCCACGAGAAACGCGTTCAGAAATTGCCATGCATGAACTCCGAAAAAAATACACCGAGATCGAGATCGAACACGAACACAGACCAGACCAGACCAGAACGGAACGGACAAAAAGAAAAGTCCCTAGTAAAACATGTAGAATGCCGAGACGCCCAGAGGTATGCATGGGAGAGTAAGTTAAAGTAGGTGGGGGTGTGTGCGTGGGTGGGTGATATGAATGCGTCGTAAATTGCTAAATGCGTGAGTAGGTCGTTGGACGAGAATGTGAATACGAATGCGTGCTTGGCCCTGGACCGATCGCGAGCTCGAGGAGGAAATGGGGTGGAGGTAAGTATGGTACACGAGCACGAGCACGAGGCGGGCGGGGGAATAGTGCGCACGGGGGCCAGTGCGGGCGGAGAGAAGACGCGTGAGTGGATGGATGGCCGGATGCCGGATAGAAGGAAGAGAAGAGAAACGGGGGAGGGGGCGTGTATGGTGACCGGTGACGGTGTATGCATATGCGTATATGTATGTATCATGCGTACGCGTACGTACGTGCGTGTCGGGCCGTGTATATGGGGTCTAGACCGCCTGCGGGCGGGCGGACGGACGGGCGGCGTCGGCGGGGAGAAGGGCTGGGGGCTGCCGGCGGGGGGGTTGGTTAGGCGGTATGTATGTACAACGGGCGGGAGTCCAGGACCAAGGGATGTGTGAGAGACGAATGCGAAGGCGAAGGCGAACTGTCAATAGCAAGTACAGTACAACAGGCTGGCTAAGTAGCGCAACAACAACAAAAACAACAAGGACAACTCGAACAACGACAACAATATCGTGGCCATCGTCAGTACCCAACGCGAGCGAGGGTATCAAACATAGAGATGGGGGCCCGACAAAACAAAACACAAGATATGGGTCCGATTACACATTACACATGTCTCGAGACCCTGGTGATGGAGATCCCCGGCCCCTCACCTTCAGCACGGCGGGAGGTGAGGATCTGCAGCGCCCGGTCGTCCGCGGGGTCGCGGCGATACGGATGGTGCCGCTTGAGCACATGCAGCGGCGCAAGACTGGGCTCCTCGCTGCCGTCAGCTGCAGCCTCGAGCGCGATCGTGTGCATGGGCGCAGGCACAGGCGCGGGCGACTGCGAGGACAGCGACGACGCGCGGCTGCTCGTGCGCATGTGCGGCGAGGCGCACCACTCGCCGGCGGAGCGCGCGCTGCCGCTCGAGTGCGACGGGGCGCGAGAGAGCGCAGGCG
>SEOQ01000398.1:0-24318 GCA_004679275.1 Dentipellis fragilis
CCTAGCGATACCTGAGCGAACGGACCGCCCCACTCGTTCTCTAAATATGTGGAGCCAGCCGGCGCTCACCGGAGGATACTCCAATCCTTTGCGTGCTGATGCAGTTCTGTCAGATCGTGATGTCGGGAACCCCTAATAATACTCCCTGCAGAAACTCTCTAGTGCTAGTTGAGAGCTCTCATCTTGTGAAGGTAGAGCCACACAGTTAGCTAGCCGAGTTACCATGTGCAGCGTTGCCCGCATCGGGATCTTCGCGCCAGCTCTTGGTTACGACGGACATTGAAGCATGGCTGTCGGGTAGTTGACAAGTCACCACAGACTACAGCTTCGCATCCGTGCACTTACTTAGACCATGGATTTGCAGCACCTCAGCGGAAATACTGACGTCAATTGGGCACGATGCTATTCCTGATCCGCTCATCCGCCGATAATGCAATCCCCTTGGAGGTTAACGTTACGTTCAGGGCTACTGACTGACCGTAATCTCCGGGACGACTTTTGATACTGCAGTCCGCTTGAGTTCAGGGTTGACGTCTGCCAGTGCAGCAAGCGAACGGGCACTACTTGTCCAGACGGAAACCCAGGAAACACTTCGACAGATGTGTGCTCGCCAAATTAGTGGCATACGGATGAGCATCGGGTCCTATCAACCCGATACACCCGGATAAAACAGGTCAAACTCACATTGAAATCACGGAGTCCATGAGGCTGCGGAAGATGCGATGAACTACCGTCGTCGACGTGGATGGTCGTTAAGAGAATACCCGTCTTTACGATTCCGCAACGTTCAGATTCATGTGGCCCGCGGTACTGTATTGGTCGACCGATGACCCGTCAGCTGGGTATAGAACTGTAAAAGATTTCAGTATAGTTGTCGTCATTGTAGTCGATAAAAGATACGACGCATGCTTGCCTTGCTGATATGAACAACCAGCCCAATGGACCCACCGCACTCTAAAAAGGTGACATATAGCTCTGCCATTCTGATCTCGGTCTTCAGGCGGGCGCCGAAGGTGCGACGAAAATTGCAGCATGGATGAACGTTCATAGAACGGCGTCCAACGTAGCTTCACAATCCACAGTCATTCAAGCTCGTATGGCTTCCGATAGCCTGTGATTAACCGGTAGACTGAGGCTGGCCGCACGTTCATCGGGCGCACGAAGTGTGGTGGAATTATTGAACCAAACCTAGATGATAGACGGATGGAGCGATTCGGCGATCTTATGATATCAACTCTTTGGCAAAGCAGGTACTAACCTTCTAACCTTGCATGGGCTCGCGCCTATATGTTTCCTCCAGCGGTGACCGGTGATGATGACCGCACGGTGGTTTGTCAACTACGATTCTTCGAGAGCAGCCGGGAACGGGATAGCAGGTGTATCAGGGAGATGGATCGCCCTTTCCGAATCAATGTCACAGCATCGGCCGCTGAGGTAGATTGACTTGCCATTCAGGCCGCCGACGTGCAGGCGCCTGAGAAGAAAGCCTCATCGGCGTCGAATTCAATGCTGGCGCTCTTGGTCGAACACCGTTTGACAGGGATAGAATGAAGTGTTGATTGAGCGATGATACTTCGATGCTTGGCAGCCCCTGGCCTGCGCACATTGGCACTCGTGAACTTGCATCAGTACTCCGACCGGGTTCACGGAGCTATAATACTGCAGATGTCAAACTTGAAGCGGGTTTGAATAGACAGGTCAAAGAGAGATCTATCAAGCTCACGACGCGGACAGGTTCTCATGGTCACTTCACCCTTTCGACCACATGGAAAGTGGCAGCGGTCGCAAGCATCATGAAAACGATTGGCGATGGTCACCATATTTGATAAGCGCAGCACTCTTCGGAGCACGGCGTCTAGGGAAAGGATTCGGAAGAAGGACTGCACGGTATGTCGCAAAATTCTGAATGCACGGCGTGCAGTTATCAGCCGCCGTTAATGCACTAGAGTACGGCTGAGATGCCATGGAGAAGGGAGCTAGAAGGAGACCCTGAAGGAGTGGCTAACCGATTATACCCGTAAGGCCTTATCAGGGGGAGATAAGATTAGATGATTTAATTTATTGCGGCTGAGGTTAACGTAACTATTCTAACCCTCCTGGTTCTAGCATGACGACAATCCCCCTGCACGAAGTTCGCCAGAGTTCGCCACGTTTACCAGAAGATCTCCATTCTCACATTTGTACGCAAGAATAGCTGACGTCGATGGCTTCATGACTTGCATGATCGTCAGAAGACGGACTTTAGACCAGAATAACGTTTCCGTTGCTAACCGATTGACCTCACAGTTGTCGGACGGATCTCAACCCGAGCTCGGACGGATCTCCATGGTGCAGTTTAGAATTTGGGGGAAGGACCCGTGAATCTGGTTCAGATATCCACCAGGGAGGCGGATTTCGCGGTGCCTCGTGAGGTTTGATTGCGAAATATCGTGATGGGCGCCTTCGGACCATTACGTCTGAGTCTGAAGGTCCTCCAAAAAACGAAAATGCATATAAACCACCACCTGCGGCTCATCTTCCTTCACCCACCGACCCCTCTCCCCGCCAAAGATGACCATTCACTCCACTGAGCCCCGCACGAATGGCTTCACCAAGCCCAGCGCCCCTGCGAGCACGTTCTCGAAGGCTGCGCAGACCAATGGCGTCGCTGTGAACCCTTCGCAGACTGCTCGTAAAAGCGTTCCCGCACCCACGAACATGGTGGAGAGATTCGTTGAGCAGTTCCTCGAGCTCCATAGCTACCAGTGCGTTTCATGTTTGGTGGGGCTCGTCGTGTCTCATCTTGCTGTCTTTCCAGAAATGGCAAGGTGGTCAGCGTAGATGGTCATTCGCTGTCTATTCCTGCTGTGGCAGCCGCAGCACGTTACAGTGCATCCGTATCGTTGGTTGACACTCCCAGCATTAGGGAGCGCATTCAGAAATCGCGCAACGTGATTGTTGACAAGGTAGAGGGTGCTAAGAGTGTGTATGGCGTTAGCACAGGATTTGGCGGCAGTGGTGAGCCTCTATCATTTTCCAAATAACGCGTCAATTCTGATCCCATCTTGCCTATCTTCAGCAGACACGCGCACCAACAACCCCCTTGCGCTGGGCAATGCTCTTTTGCAGCACCAGCATTCTGGCATCTTGCCATCATCCACGCACGTGCTCCCGGCGCTTCCGCTTCTCGACCCTCTGGCTTCGACCAGCATGCCGGAATCTTGGGTCCGCGGTGCTATACTTGTTCGTATCAATTCTTTGGTGCGCGGCCATTCCGGCGTGCGCTGGGAGCTTATCGAGCGGATGGCCGACCTCCTTCGGGAAAACGTCACCCCTCTCGTCCCTCTTCGTGGCAGCATCTCCGCTTCCGGAGGTATGTTCACTCCAAACACTTTGCTTGACATCTTGTCTGACGCACTCAAATTAGACCTCTCCCCGCTGTCCTACGTCGCCGGCACTCTCATTGGCAACCCTTCTATTCGTGTCTTTGATGGTCCTGCGGCCTTTGGTGCACGTCAGATCATCTCTTCTCGTGATGCGCTCGCGAAGCACAACATTGAGCCTGTCGTTCTGCAGGCTAAGGAGCACCTCGGCATCTTGAACGGCACCGCTTTCTCCGCGTCAGTGGCTGCGCTCGCTTTGAACGACGCTGTCCATCTCGCGTTGCTTGCGCAGGTGTGCACGGCGATGGGAACAGAAGCACTACTTGGCGTCCGCGGAAATTACGCGCCTTTCATTCACGCAGTCGCACGCCCACACCCAGGACAAGTATGTCTGCTTCAGTGCAACGCGTGAAGTCATGATCGACTAAACTATATTGTCAGGTCGAAACTGCTCACACTATCTGGGATCTCCTCGAGGATAGCCAATTGGCTTTGGGCGATGAGAAGGAGGTGACAATCGACGAGGATGCTGGCGAGCTTCGCCAGGATCGTTACCCATTGCGGACGGCCCCCCAGTTCCTCGGACCCCAAGTCGAGGATATCCTCGCTGCTCTTGATACGATCACGCTCGAGTGCAACTCAAGTACGTTTTGCGCTCGTTATGCCATGGGCGCCGTCCTGACAATTACCTCCAGCCACCGACAACCCGCTTGTCGACAGCGAGACTGGCGAGATTCATCACGGAGGTAATTTCCAGGCTATGGCTGTGAGCAACGCCATGGAGAAGACGCGCTTGGCGCTTCACCACATCGGCAAGCTGCTTTTCGCACAGTCGACGGAGTTGATCAACCCGACGATGAACCGGGGCCTGCCGCCATCTTTGGCAGCGAGCGATCCCTCCCTGAACTATCACGCAAAGGGGATCGACATCGCGGTGGCTGCGTATGTTGGGGAGCTTGGCTATCTTGCTAGCCCCGTCTCGACTCACATTCAGTCCGCGGAGATGCACAATCAAGCTGTCAAGTAAGCATTCAGTTTCATCCTAGGATCATTCAGTTGCTCATGTAGATGGTTCATAAAGCTCTTTGGCTTTGATTTCGGCACGCGCCACTATCAATTCTCTCGAAGTTCTGTCCCTGTTGACGTCAAGCTATCTATACCTTTTGTGTCAAGGTATGTGATGCTTCTTCTTATCGCTCACACTAGTCTAAATTTTGCTCTTCGTCAGCGTTGGATCTCCGTGCTCTGCAAAGCGAGTTCCGCGTTGGTCTCTCACAGATCGTGGAAGAGCGCCTGCAGCAGCACTTCGGGTCGCACCTGGCAGCTTCCGACTTTTCGCCAGTTCTCCGCAACATTATCTCAGCAATGCAGCATTCCCTCGACCGCACTACGAGCATGGATGCCATCCCTCGCATGGCCAAGGTCGCTGGTGCTTCAACGACAGTTCTTGTCGATTACTTCACACGCGAGGCTGCGAAGGCGGCGTCGCTCTCTGTGCTTCCCGCCTTCCGCGATGCTATTGCGGCCGACGCTGCGAAGTTGCTCACCTCTTTGCGTGAGCAGTACCTGTCGGGTGCAAAGGGTCCGGCACCTGCCAGCCCCTACTTGAACAAGACTCGTCCGGTGTACGAGTTTGTGCGTGTCACCCTAGGTATCAGGATGCACGGTTCAGAGAACCAGGGTGTTTTCCCACAAGGTCTGGGTGTCGAGGACCTCACGATCGGACAGAACATCTCGTTGATTCATGAGGTGAGTATCAGTTCCATTGTCCACAACCGCCGCTGACGATCGCCCTTAGTCCATCCGGGATGGAAAGATGCAGGGCGTCGTTGCAGGACTCTTCGCCGCATGAGATATTCCCAACAATGCATAACTTATCTGAGTTTTTAGAGGCGGTAATGTACAAGTGTACCATGTATAGATGCAGTGTCATAGAATTCAAACTATCTTTCTGCGATGTAGTTCTTCCTCTAAATCTGACCTTTGCCGGGGTCAACCGGTCACTGGGCTTGTCGGCTGAGGCAGTGAAGCCGTGGGAATTGCTACAGCGTATAGTCGAACCCGCGTCTTGAATTCAAACTCCAGTTCTAGTCTACGGCACTTACCACCGATACAGTCCGATAGTCCGATATTAACCACTGTCAAGGTAGAAACATGGCCCGCCAGCGTCGAGAAACAACCTGGACTCGGAAGATTCTCATGTGATATGAGAGGTTCTGGAGTGGGGATTCATATCGAGTCATTGCAGATAATCTATAAGCCAGCGCCTTCCCCGCGAATATCAGGCTGAGGCAAGTGGAAGATAGTACCGCGTTCACCATCGATCGTCTTGCTCATTCGCACCATTGACACCTGGAAGCACACTTGTAGGTGCAATGTAGAACGTATCACCGTCACGTTATCCTGACTCTGATTGGCTGGGAATAGAATGGCTACAAGCAAGGTTCAACATGACGACAAGATCCTGATTGTGGGGGCGGGATGCTTCGGAATCTCGACGGCGTACCACCTTCTCAAGAGAGGCTTTACCAACGTCACGGTAATCGACCGTTCTGACGTTCTGCCTGCACCCGATGCTGCAGGCACGGATATGAACAAGAGTTCGTGATAACAACTTCTCAATTACGCGCTTGTAAGATGACCGCGGCATCGTCAGTCGTTAGGACGTCATACTCTGACGATTTCTATTCGCGGCTCGCCCATGACGCGATTGCGGCATGGAAAAAGGTAGAAGAATGGGGCGACTGCTATCAAGAGTAAGTAAAGCCAAGATCCGAGCCGCAGCCAACCTTTCGCTAACCAGTAAAATTTCATGCAAGATCCGGCGTCCTCGTGTTGGGATCGGGAGGCACCTCGTATGCGACGCAGTCGTACCTCAATGATGTTGCGTTGGGTTCTCGCATCAACCTCCTGGAAAATGCAGAGTCTATCCACGCGGTATTCCCTTCCGACGTGAGGACCGGTGCTTTTGAGAACTATCATGGTTATCTCAACTTCGACGGGGGCTGGGCCCGCGCTGCAGACGGCGTCAGCCGTATGACGGCCGCGGTAGTTGCCTTGGGGGGGAAGGTGGTATCAGGAAAGCCTGCCGTCGGCTTGCTCAAACAAGGGCAAAAAGTCACTGGCGTGCGCTGCAGCAGCGGGGAAGAAATCAACGCCGACCTGGTTGTGATCGCGGCGGGGTCGTGGACCGCTTCCTCCTTTACGGAGCTTAACATTGGCCGTGAATGCTTGGCGACTGGGCAAGATTTCCTTTGTATATTCGGGTGTATCGTTTACTGATTATTTCTATCTTCTTTATTTGTACACAGCCAGAGCGTTGCGACCATTCAATTGACGGAGGAAGAAGCAGCTAATTACAGACACTGCCCAGTGGTTCTAGACTTCGCGTCAGGGTTCTATGCATTCCCGGTTCGTTGATTCAATTGCATAATGGAGTAACATGGAGCTGATAACTCTCGGGCCGTGCAGCCAACAGATAAGAATGTCTTCAAAATGGCCATTGATCATGCTGGATACACCAACTACTTACCCGACGACACAACTCCCGAGAAATCTACGTCAACGCCCCGCACGATTTTGTCACACGGATCCGAAGATGGTCTGCGCATCCCCCGGAAAATGGTGAAGCTGCTTCGTCATTCCCTTAGCTTGGTGTATCCGGATCTTGCGAAGAAGCCATTCGCATGCACGAGGCTTTGCTGGTGAGGCACCCCAATGGCATCATCTTCACCCCAATGTCTTATTTTCAATTTCGGCATTAATTAAGGTATACTGACTCACCCGATGGAGACTGGATCATTGGCCCCCACCCCTCGTTTGAAGGGCTGGTTCTGGCCACCGCCGGCAGTGGCCATGCGTACAAGGTACGTCGTATGACATGTCACCTTTTTCCTGCAGATTCTGACGAACTTGGTCCTCTAGTTCCTTCCGGTTCTAGGACAGCTCGTTGCAGATTCCGTCGAGGGAAAACTTGCTCCCGAGATTGCTCGCAAGTTTGCTCTGGGTCGCCAATACGCCGAGTCGAGTTATTCCCGTCGCAGCGGCCATATGGACTTAGAGGACTTATCTGTGCAGGAATTATGTGAACCGAAAGACCTTGAGGCTGAGTCTTCTTGATAAGTTCGTTGTTACATACAGACTAAACGTGATGTTATGATATCCTTCATATGCTAACTAAATAAAATCTCAAATATGCTATGCGTCCTTCCATAGGTCAAGTCTGCTTCAATTCCACTCCGATACCCAATGGTCATCATAATGCATACAGGAACCAAGTTCAGGAAGTACATGTTTCAAGGAAGCGAGTAAGGAAGCATACGACTTTAAAAATCATATCCAGATCCAGAAGCGAGAGACTATATGTACAAGTTCAAACATCGGGCCTTCCACTTAAGCCGGAAGGAACCCAGAACTCTTCCAGTACCCAACCCACGACAGCACATCCTTCTCGCCCACCTGCGCAAGATGCTCGTCCGCGAGCGTCGGTGATGCCAGCTTCGCGTTCACGGTCTGCAACTTCGGGAACCCGAGCGCCTCGGTTGCCTTCGCACCGTTGTCACTCCATGCGCTGTGGAACCAGTCGAGCAGGCGCAGCGCAGGGTTGTTCGAGAACTCGTTAGTGTCCGCGAAGGGCTGCACGCCCTCGGCACTTTTGTCGAGGCGAGCGAGCCAGTCCGCGTATGGGATGAGGGGGATATTGAGTGCAGAGGAGAAGGCGCGGAAGACAGTCGACCATGGCACGGGACGGGGATGGATGAGATGGACGATCTCAGACGATGAGTGGCGGAATTCATCGACGGCGGTCGCAGCGAGGTCGAGGGGGATCCAGGATACCTCCTGAAATACCCACGGATCGGTCAGTGAAAGGAGCAGGAATTCACTGCGAGGTACGTACGCCTTCGCAGTCGGGCAGCGCGCCCAGATGGACAGAAGAACGGATGAGCGACGGAAGCCACTCGGCGATTGTCCAATTCCCGTTCAGGCCACCGGCCATCTGGCCGACACGGATGTCGACAGGGCGCAGGGCGGTTTTCGCGGCAGCGGTCTCGAGGATCTTCTCGCCGACCCATTTGGACTCGGCATAGCCGAAGCCAACGGCGATTTTCGCATCAATCGGTGTCTCAGGGATCGCGCCCTTGGCTTGGGTGTCTACACAGTGAGGTTAGCATTCAGCAGATCCTGAAAAAGAATGATGAATTACTGACCATGGAAGATACCAATCGAACTGGTGAACAGCACACGGGAAGCCGAATGGAAGGGTGATGACAGGGCGAGATCGACCAAGTTGCGCAGCCCACGGATATTGGATTCGAATGAACGAAGCGAGAGCTTGAAGTCTACGCGCCAAGCTGAAATGGACATCGGTATAGGCAACACAATCAGGATCGCAGTGCGCCAGCGTACCATTGTGAATTATGTGCGTGACAGAGTTTTGAAGCTGTGATAAGTTAAGCACTTAGCATATGCTGAGGTTAAGCACTGATGTGGACATACCTCTTCCTTCAGTTCGGCCGAAACACCCAAATTCTGTGCGGCGATGTCCGTCTCCACAAGCACGACCTTCTCGTGCACAGCAAGAGCTGGGTCCAAGCCACGCGAAATCAGGGCCTCCTTTTGGCGCTCAAGCAACGTCTTCCCGCTCGATTTGCGGTTGACTGCATATATACGGGCGACTTTCGGGTTCGCAATGAGATGCGCGAGGACGTTCGCGCCAAGCCCACCAGTGGAACCAGTCAACAGGACTGTGTCGAGTGCGGGGTCCGGCAGCCTCGGCTGGTGGACGGGGAAGTTTTGCGTAAACTTCTCTACCATAGCGTTCATCTCGGCTGCCTTGTCTGTCTCCTCTGCTTCGTCCTTCTTTCCGAGGACGAGCGACGATAGGAACGACGCGAGGCTGGAGACGTACGGATGCTCGTAGACGAAGCCGTTCGAGATTTTGTGGGTATCAATGTTGGCCGACTCGCGCATGGTGCGTAGGATCGTGTTGCGGATCCAGGTGGCCTGCAGACTGCAGAAAAATTAGCTCTCGGGGATTCCGGTGATGCAGGAATGGCCAACCTGTCGCATCCGTGCTGGAAGAAGTCATCATTGTCCGCGATCTCTTTCTCCAAGACTTTCTGCACGACGTCCCGCACGTATTTGACAGAGCGCGCAAAGTCCCATGCCACAGGCGGAGGGATGTCCGTTTGAGCAGACTCGTCCACAGATTTGTAGAGCGCCTTGATCTCTTCGTCGTACGCATTCAAAAGGGGCTGACGGCGCGGAGCGCCCTTGGCAGTGTAGACGAACGGCTTGTCACGACTCGAGACGAGGATCATCTGGGAGGCCATGGTGAGTCTCTTGCCATGTCAACTATAACGGGGATACTGCGTACTTCCTTGAAAACCCTCGAGTGCTGTGGGGCGTATGCGTTCATTTTTTCGACGGTTGGCCTGTGGATTATTGTCAGGTGGTATACTTCATACTGACTAAATTAGTGGAACACACCATATCAAGTTCCTGAATGCCGCCTGTTGGACCAAATCCGACGCATCGATCTCGTGGCCTTCAGCGGGTTCTACAAGCACACCAGCTTGGAATTGACTCCGACCGAACATGAGACACCCCTTGACGTGGAGATCCTGTTTCAGTATCGCCTCTGCAATGTCGATGAGTATCAGGTCGCTATTATTGTATACAAGCTTCAATGCTTACCTAGTGGGCCCGGATTCGTCTACGAAGATAAATGCAATATAAGTATCAATGACAGTAACCCCGAAAGCGCCAAACCTCACCTTCTCGCCGGTACTGTGCATAATCTGGTCATCTGTTCGACCGAGTACCTTCCAAAGTCCGGGAATCGTCGGGTGAGCTTCCAGAAGGTCAGAAGTCGCGTAGACAGCCTCGTTCTCGATGGTGCTGTTCAGGACTGAAGGAGTACATGCAGGGCCGCGCTATATAACAACGGTAACGTGAGCGTCTAGTCTAATGAGAGAGACGTATGGGAATGTACCTTGATAATGAGTTCATGCTTGCCTTCGTCGTGAGGCACCCATCCAACATTCAAGTAGCCGGGAAGAGAGATGTATTGCCAGTCCTTGCCGACAGGAGCTGAAAGGAATGCATGAACTTGAGTATTCAATCATATGGTGTCGTAAAAAGCCTGCTAACCTGGAATGACGGGGCTCATCATCCCGACTTCAGTGCTAAGGAATACACGTTCTCAGTCAGAAAATGTCAAGTCGTGTCAACTCTATCGACTTACCATCCGTAGACATTGATGAAGTTCACGCCCATCGAAGTAATACGGTCCCCGATGTCCTTGGTCAGGGGTCCTCCACCTGCCATCTGCATGCATCGATGTAAGTCAACATCACATAGTACTCGGGGTACAGGTATCGAAATGGTACTGACCACACCCTGCATCTTCGCCATCTGGGCGACTTGCTCGTCATCCTTGGACCAGGCCTGATAGCGTCCTTAGACCATGCTTATCAACATAGTAAATTAGATATACACATACCTCGACGAAGCTGGGTACAGTGAAGATGATATCACTTTTACTCGCCATGATGGCGCTGAAGACGGCCTCAGGGGTGGGTTGCTGAGCGGGACTCTGGGGTCGGAACACAGTGAGAACGACACCCACACTCGCCTGTCACAATGAATTAGGTGCAAGATTACAAGCAAACATTACTTGCTGACGTACCGTCCAGGTCATCAGGAAGCAGCCCATTCCATGGTACATGGGCATGGAGTGGCATCCGAAGCGCACGCCCGTCAGATCCCGGGATCCATAGTAGGGAGAACGTGAAAGTTCGACGGCGTGACCCTGAGTCCATATGATGGGTTTTGGGAAGGCAGTCGAACCTAGTGTTTGATAAGAAATTGGTTCCCCGGAAAATTAAAGCGAACGATAAACCCTACCAGAGGAATGCAGGATGACGTATGGCGAGTTCCAGTCGGGCGTAGTGCGCTCAATCAAAACCTCATTATCTCCGGAGGATAAAAGTCTTCAAATAGAGGAGCCGCAGAGACGACGGGAGGCGTGGCATCGGGCGTCAGCAGATTGAGCGCTTCGCTGACAAGATTGTGCAGCGATTCTTCGACGCCAACGAGAATATGCCCCACGCCTGTCTTTCCGATAAGGTGGGCAATGGCCGCCGGGGAATTTCTTGTCGAAATCGGAAACGGAATGAAACCGGCATACACCAGACCCATAACAGTAGTATAGTAAGTGATGGAATCTGATATTGCGGTTAGTCAGAACAAGCACGAGATCAGCTGGGCGGGACGTACCGGTGGCAGCAAGCAAGGCGACTATGGGCCTCTTGGAGTCAGTGTCGGGTGCAAGGCCAGTGATGGGGTCGTAGTTGAGCTTGCTACGGGAAATTTTGGCTGAGCGGCGGATGGCACGAACGGCCTTAGCCCATGCGATGGTTTTGATTGCACCATCCGCGTCTGCATACGAGAACAGAGGATGGGAGGGTGACTTCTCCGCCTGGAAGTCGTACATATCAGCGATGCTGAGGGAGCCATCGAGGGCCGGGGCCTTGAACGTCGAGGAGTTGAGGACCTGAGTCGCCGGCGGGGCGGGGAGAGGGCGCAAAATAGCGGAAGACATCTAGAGTAGATAGTGTAGTGTAAAGTTGCTGTTAGGTTTCTGTGAGGCGAGAGAAGATCTAGAGGCGAAGAGCGTGATGAAGATGCTCGCGCACCCTACCTAATTTTATATGTCGTGCCTAGACGGATTCGTCGTAACATGGCCACGGAGTGCAGCATAGATGAACCGCTAGAGACATAGCGGACCAGCTGCTCCGGCCCCAAGCTCACTCATTTCTCCATGAACGTGGAAAAAGAAGCACTGTGCAGGCTCAACACTGCAGTTGGCGCCACTGCTGCTGTGTGACGTCGCATTCCTCATAAACCACGGCATCTCTATTAGACAGGTCCTACTAAGAGTGACTGACTCTTTTTTTCCACGAACCCGCGTGGAAGCATCAGAGAAGCCATCGGCTGGCTATTTCTAGCCGTTTGTCAAGAATCGATAATTTGCCGTGCGCCGATGCTTACCTTGGGTCAAACGGTAAAGACCTGATCACAGTATCCTAGACTCCCCGATGTCGCCAAACGGCAGCCGGGCAAGGAAAACCATTGTCGTGTGGCCTGCTTCCATATCAGTCCAAGTCTCCGCAGAAACTCCTCCGGCTCCCACCGTTATCTGGGAAAGATCAATATCTTCGCCAGCATTTTCAGAAGAAATAAAATACCTTCTTGTAGGGCTGCTTTGAAGAACGAGCACCACAGCAGGTCGTTCCGTCCACGAGGGGGCTATAGTCGTCCTTCACGAACCACTAAAAGCCAACGCTCGGCTGTTGCCGGGTCTACTCGGGTTTCTAATTCGGCCGAGCCCCCACCTCACTCAACGCTCCTCCTTTGTTCCTCGAGGCAAAGAGACGTAAATTCGGGACCCATCTCTATACCGTTCCGAAGAAGACACTGCGACCCTGCAACTACGCAACCATTTATAATTTCAGTCTCAGAAATGCCAGATCGCAGAGCTCGTCTATGCAGGGTCGCAGTGGCCAAGCGGCAGTGGTATTGATGATGTTCAGTGAACCCTCGGCGCTCCCGGCGGCATTCAGTTAAAGGGCTCGTCGACGGTTCCATAACTCGACATGCCGATATATCGACGCCCATATCGTCACGCGATCTGTTCCGACGCATCTCGGGTTTTACTTGTGGCCACATGGTGTACACCCCACTTGTGGCCACATGGTGTACACCCCACTTGTCTCCGCTGGTGGACTGAATAGCAGGAAGTAAGTAGCCACCTTCACTTCAGCAAGCCCAGTCAGCGCTGCGCACCTGCTCATCTCTGTAGCGCTCCTTCCAAATGCGACCAGCATCCTAGCGTGCCGTCTCTAGTGATTGGTTCAAAAGAACAAAGGAAGCTACATTGGCTCACCGGAAGCCGACGATGCCAAGGGCATCACAGTGTGCACTCTCGCCCGGGCATATCGGTCTTCGAACCAGTTAGTATGAGCGACTGACTGAGGACAGGTACTGTCGATGGCGATGGAAAATGCGATTCTAAGCAGAATTATGTATACAATGCATGCAACGGCATTGGGCAGCCGCTGCTTTTCGAGTGTCAAGCATGTCAAGTGTCGAGTGTCAGACTCGCATTAGTAGTCCAATCTATGATAACGCTGGAGCGCCCCAAACCACTCCTTTTACTTCTCTTCCCCTTTAAATCTCTCTAGATCCTCGTAGAAAGCAAAAACGAAACGGAGACGCAAGTTTATGCGCGGAAGCCGACAAACTCGGCCCACGACTTGACCTCGGGGGGTATCCGGCCCTCGGTATACGACCTCAGGCCGCCTTGCGGGATCTTTTTCGCGAGCGCCTCGACGAACAGGAGCGCCGTGCGCGGATTGTTCAACAGCGGCAACCCAAAGTCGACCGCGTTCCTACACGTCCGTCCCACAAGCGTGAGTACGATACCACTGCCAAGTACAACATTACTCACCGGCGCGCGACGTAGTCCTCATCCGTGAGGCTGCTCGCGCGGGCATTCGCGAGGTTGATGACGCACTGGATATCATACTCGTCGAACACCTCGCGCAGCTTGCGCTTGTCCTTGGTCGGGAACATAATGCGCTTCGCATGCACGTACGGGATGTCGTTCAGGAACTCCTCGACGACGGCCGACGAGCAGTACAGCTTGAAGCCGAGGTCCGAAAGCGTCTTAGCAATGGTTTGCATCTCCGGCTTCGCGATGTCACCGCCAATCAGGACGCCCGACTTCTCCTGGGGGACCTTGAACCCTGTCGTGCTGAGCAGGGACGCCCAATACGCCTCGTGCACATCCTTGCCGAAGCTCGCGACTTCACCCGTGCTGGCCATCTCTGCATAGGATCAGCCAATCAGCAAACTGCCGCACTAAAGTATGATACGCCCAGAAGGAACGACACGCACCGACGCCCAGGAAGGGATCCGCACCGCCCAAACGCGTCCACGAGAACTGCGCGACCTTGATGGACGTGTAATCCCTCTTCTCCGACATCACATCGACCGGCTCGGGGACATTCACGCCTGTGATCGCGGCCGTCGCAGTCTGGATGAAGTTGTGGCCCAACACCTTGCTCACGAAGGGGAACGAGCGCGATGCACGCAGGTTGCACTCGATAACCTTTAGCTCCGCGGGCTTGCCAGCCTCGTCTGCCTGCTTACGAATGACCTGCATGTTGTAGGGGCCGGAGATGTCGAAGCCAGCAGCGACCTTCTGCGCGATCTCCTTTAGGCGCGCCATGTCGCCCTCGTCCAGGGAGAATGGCGGAAGGACAAGCGTGGCATCGCCGGAATGCACACCCGCATTCTCAACATGCTCCGAGACGGCGTGCACGAGGAGCTGGCCCTTGTGCGCGACGGCATCGACGTCGATCTCCTGGGCGCCATCGATGAACTTCGTGATGACGACAGGGTGCAGAGGCGACACATCAGCGGCCGCAGAGAGGTTGTACTCCAGGGTCGACTCGGAGTACACGACGTTCATGGCAGCGCCGGAGAGGACGTAAGACGGGCGAATGAGAACCGGATAACTGTAAATAGCTCGTCAGGGCTGTCTCCGATGAACTGATTGACAACACGTACCCAACGCGCTGAGCAAACTCCTTCGCGGCATCCACGCTCGTGACCTCGGTCCAGTCAGGCTGATCGACGCCGATCTTGTCCAGGATGGAGGAGAACTTGTGACGATCCTCGGCCATGTCGATCTTCTCGGGGTCCGTACCAAGGACATTGACGCCGCTGTGCTTCAGGCGCAACGCGATGTTCTGGGGTAACTGACCTATAGCACAGTAAGCAATCACACTCTAGGCACCCACAATCACCGATGTTACTCACCACCGACGCTGACGACAACACCCTGGGCACCCTCGAGTTCGTAGATATCCATGACACGCTCCCACCCGAGTTCCTCGAAGTACAGACGATCCGCCTCGTCGAAGTCGGTGGAGACCGTCTCGGGGTTGTAGTTGACCATGATAGTCTTCATGCCGTTTTCCCTGAGGCTGCGGGCGCACGTCACCGCACACCAATCGAATTCGACACTGGAACCAATACGGTAGACACCACTGCCAAGGACCATCGTGCCATGCTCGTCGAACTCGACATCGTGTGTGCTCGCGTTGTAGGTCGTATACAGATAGTTCGTGTGCGCGGGGAACTCGGCGGCGAGCGTGTCGATACGCTTGACGAACGGCGTGACGCCCAGGGCCTTGCGGTGTGCGCGGACGACATCCTCGGTCGACGACAGCAGGGAAGCGATGTGCGAGTCCGAGAAGCCCATGCGCTTGGCGCGGACCATGAGTTCGTGGGAGACCGAGGAGATGTCGCCAGCGTCAGTAAGAGCACGGTGAGTTGCAACGATATTCTCGAGCTTGTACAGGAACCACTGCCAAGAAATCAATGTTAGCTTGACCATTGGAGAGACATAGTTATACACGAACCTTGTCAATCTTGGTCATATCGTGAATCTTGTCAACAGAGTACCCCTCGATGTACATAGCCTGCGCAATTGCGAAAATCCTCATATCGGTAGGGTTGCACAAGACGTGATCCATGTCCTCCTTGGTCATCTTCTCGCCGAAGACCTCGAAGCCAACCCAGCGAGGATCAACCATGCGAAGGGCTTTCATGATACTTTCCTCAAACGTGCGACCGATAGCCATGACTTCGCCGACAGACTTCATAGATGAGCCGACCTCGCGGTTAACCTGGGTGGAGAACTTGGCCAGGTCCCACTTGGGGATCTTGGTGACGATATAGTCCAGAGAGGGCTCGAAGCAGGCGGTCGTGGTCTTGGTGACGGCGTTGGGCAGTTCTGGAAGAGTGTAACCGAGGGCGAGCTTAGCGGCGGTGTAGGCGAGCGGGTAACCAGTAGCCTTTGACGCGAGAGCGCTAGAACGACTCAGACTGGGAGCAACGGCGTTAATGATATGCGGATGCGAGAACGGGATGAAGATACTCACCGAGCATTGACCTCGATAACGCAGTATTCACGGCTTGTCGCGTTGAGAGCATACTGGATGTTACATTCACCGACGACACCAAGATGACGGATGACCTTAAGAGCAGCACTTCGGAGCATGTGGTACTCATCATCCGTCAGCGTCTGGGACGGCGCGACTACGATGGAGTCACCAGTATGCGTGCCAAGGGGGTCGAAGTTCTCCATGTTGCAGCAGATGATCGTGTTCTGCACCAGCACGTCAGAGTGAACGATAAAACGAGACTATGTGCGCTCACATCAGCACCGTCACGGACAACCTCGTACTCGACTTCCTTCCAGCCCTTCATCGAGCGTTCGACGAGAACCTGAGGCGAGAGAGCGAGTCCACGAGCCGCGAGATCGCGCAGCTCGTCCGAGTTGTTTGCGAAGCCAGAGCCGAGACCACCGAGAGTGAAAGCGGAGCGCATGATGACCGGGTAACCAATTTTGTCGGCCGCCTCGAGGGCAGCAGAGACATTCGAGACAGCTGTAGAGTGTGCAACCGGGATATCGATTTCTGGAAGAGAATGCAGTGCGTCAGCAGGAAACCGCGGTCAGAGAAATATTCACCCACCCTTGAGAGCCTGAACGAACAGATCTCTATCCTCAGAGACCTCCAGCGTCCGGATCGGCGTGCCCAAAACCTTAACACCAAGCCTGTCCAAAACACCCATGCGATCGAGCTCAATGCCGACATTGAGCGCGCTCTGTCCACCGAACGTGAGCAAGATACCATCCGGACGTTCCTTCTCGAGCACATATGCGACATAGTCGACCGAGATAGGCAAGAAGTAGACCTCCGATGCGAGCTCGTGGCTGGTCTGCCATGTCGCGATATTCGGGTTGATGAGCACGGCGTCGATGCCCTCCTCGCGGAGTGCCTTCATCGCCTGCGAGCCAGAGTAGTCGAATTCGCCTGCCTGGCCAATGGACAGGCCGCCGGAGCCGACCACGACGACCTTGCACACGTTCGCGCGGGGCAGCTTGGGAAGCACCTTGGCCGAAATGCGGCGTGCGACCTCGGAGGGGGAGTTGAGCACGCGTTCGCCATCGTTCTTGGTCCCGAAGTCGCCAACAGAGGGTGCAGCGACAGCGCGGACAGGGTGCGTCGGGGAGGTGAAGGTGCGCGCGGCGGAGACGTGAAATGCCCGAGCGGCGGGGACGAGGCGCGCACGCTGCGGGGCGCGAGCGGCGGCCGCAACGGTGCATCGAATGGGACTCAAGAGCCCCATTCCCATCGCTATCGCCATCGTGTCGTCGGCGCTGTGTGCAACGATGAGCTCAAGTCTGAGTTTGACGCGCGCGCGTCAAAAGCGGCAGGCGTGACTCGAGCGTGACTCGTTCTCAAAATTTTGATCACGTGAAATATACCGTCACAGGCATGGCGGCTAACACCCCACGAGAGCGAAAATAATTCCAAACACGAGTAGACAGGACCCACGAAGTCCAAGAGTTCATCTGAGTAGTAACAGAGCTACCTGGTCACGGCCATTGATATCTCCCCCTGAAATCCTACCAGATCAACGTGGTTTTGATTCGCAATGAACACTTCAATTGGCATGCCGCGCGCCAACATAAATTTCCATACAGTTATAAATTCCGCAAGAAAGAATACACATACTTATTACACTTATCTACCGCACAATCGCCCACTCATCTCTCGCCGGATCCCCTTCAGGCGGGAACAACCCCCCATTCGGCTGCGGCTGCGCCACCGCCTGGCCATCCCGGCCCTGCTCCTGCTCGTTGCCATTCTGCTCCCGCGCCTCCCTACGCAGTCTCTCCACCATGCGCCCACGAATATACAGCAGCAGCGTGACGACCAGACAGAGCCCAATGAGCATCATCGTCTCGGCGAACTCGTCCGCGGCATCCTCGCCGCGGTGCCCGCCGCGCATGGCGGCGTCGAAGTAGTCCTCCGGCCCAAAATCGCTGTCGCGCTCGGCCTCTGCATTTCTGCGCTCTCGGGCCCACTGTGAGATGCATTACGCATGTGTCAGACTAGATAAGCCGCATCAGGTTTTAGATAAAAGTTACAGACCTCGATGGGATCCTCATCGTCCCCCGGCGCCTGATCGCCCCGCCGGCGCCGATACTCATCTCGCGCCCGGCCGAGATACCACGTCCCGTCGTCTTCGACATACTCCTTCTGCTCTTCGAGCTCTTCCTGGACGTCCTGCGTTGATCCGTCGAGCGTCTGTCCCTCCGCAAGCTGCTGCTGCCGCGGGGTTTCTGGATCTACACCACCGCCTTCAGCCGACGAAAGACTGCAAACCACAAACACGACTCACAAGAATCTTCTTCTGATTCCCAAATGCTCAGCCCGTCCTTTCCGCCCGTAAGTGTATGCCAGAGACTACGCGCGTGCAGCTTCAGGAGGGACAGCGTGACGGGCAGGTACGCCTCCGCGTTCGTTTCGAGCGCGACGTCATAATGCCGCTTCGCAAGGTGGAAGTCCTGCCATCATCGACCCAAACTCAACTCGCCTGTTCATTTTCCATCACGTAAGGAAACGCACCTGGGGCACACCGATGCCATTCTCATACATCCATCCGAGGCTCCACATCGCAAGTGCGCTGACCTGCGTGTCCGCCGCAGATTGGTAATACCCGGCCGCCTTCTCGAAGCGGTCCTCCTTTGGCTCGTCGGGCACGCCGAGTCCGTGGTAGTAGTAGTCGCCGACCTTGACGAGCGCATCCACGTTGTTCTGCGCCGCGGACCGGATCCACTGCGTGAGTGCAAGCCGTGCGGTGTCGTTAGAGGGTGAGAACGACGTGAAGCGGGGGTCCTTCAATACGCTCTTATCTGCGCGCTCTGTCAATTTCACGCCCTAAACACCCAAAAGACACCCACATACCCTGATCGAGGACATAAGCCAGATTGTTCTGCGCCATCTCGTATCCCCTCTCCGCCGCGATCCACCACCTCAGCATAGCATTCTCCCTGCCAACAGCAGTGCCCGACTCCCAGTCGCGCTCGCCCCTCCCGCAGCGGGTCGTCGCCCCATGAGCCGCGCTCGGCGACGATCTTGTAGAACGAGAGCGCCACGGAGCACGCGCCGCCCTTCATAGCGGGCGGCATGAGCTGCATATGCTCCTTCTGGATGAGCGAGAGGTAATAGTACGCCTCGAACGGCGACCCGTGGCGTAGCGCCATCTCGAAGTACGTCGTCGCGCGCTTGATATCCTTCACCCCTGCAGTGCCGAACCGAATCAGCACCAGCACCGCGCGCGCAAAACGCAATCAAGTAACGCACCATAGTAATACTTCCCCAAATTCACCTGCGCCTCCGCCAGATCCTGCCCCGCCGCAATTTCAAAATGCCTCAGCGCGCCTTTATTGTCCTTCCGTCCATGCAAGCCGTCCCTCCAGATGATTCCAAGCCCATTATGGCACTCCTTATCCCCATACTCCGCTCCGCGCTCGAACCACACCTTCGCGAGGCCCACATTCTGCCTTACGCCCTCCCCACGGAGATACATACGCCCGAGGTAGCCGGCAGCGGCAGCGGCATAACCAACAGGGCCGTCCTGCCGCGTGTTTTGTGCACCCGCGTCTGAAGCATCCTGTGCCCACACCTGGCGCGTGATGCGCTCGAAGTAGTATCGCGCACGTTCAAAGTCGCGTGGCACACGCCCGACGCCCTCTCCACCCGATGCGATGCCACCCGGGGCACTGTAGATGCTGCCCTGGTAGAAGATCTTGCCGAGGCGGAATGCGAAGTCTGTCTCGCCGCGGTCGGCGTTGAACTAGCATAGACGCATCAGAGGGACGGAGATGTAAGAGGAGAGAAGGGGGACATACAATGTAGTACTCGAGGATGTCTTCCCACGTCTCGCCAGCAGCGCGTGCGCGCGCGGCCTTGATCGCAGGCTTGACGATGTTCATGCCGGTGGAAGCCACGCTTGCGCCGTGCCCGTACACGCCACCGTCGAGATCCGACAGACGCGCTGGCGTGAGTGGCAGAGCGCGGCCACCAGGCGGGCCAGACAAGAACCTCTGCATCGCTGATCACACAACCATCCGTCACCGTCCCACATCGACAGTAAAAAGTGAGACGCACCGGTCTCCGCCGCATGCTCATACCACTCCAGCGCACGGTCGCAGTCTTCCGCAACGCCGACACCCATCCAATACCTGTACCCCAGTGCCATCTGCGCGCCCTTATCTCCACCATGCGCTGCGAAGGTGTAATAGAGCTGCGCTTTCGCCTGATCGACAGGCACAATGCCCCGGTAGCCGGTGGAATGGAAGAACGCGAGCGCCGCCTGCGATGTGCCGTTTCCCGTCAAGTCGGCGTGCTTTGTAAACGTGCGATACGCCAGGTCTGGGCGGACGGGAAAGTCGGGTGTTGGGGGAAGCTAAGAGGCACCATTTTAGTATATGTGCAGCAGGGCCAGAGAGCCACGCACCATCGAAATCTTCGCGAGTGTGAAGAGTGCATCCGCATGTCCCAGATCTGCCGCATGCAGCAGGAGGTCGACAACCTTGATCGCACGGCTCCGCAGCTCGTCATCGCGCTTGCGCTTTCCACCCAGCGCCTCCTTCCCTGCGCGGCTCGTGGTGAACCGGTACCACAGCTTCACGAGGATGCGCAGCGCGGTGCCGACGGGACCTTGTCCCTGGAAGTTCGGAAAAACAGAGGAAATGATGGAGTTGCCGGGGGTGCTAGGCGGAGGGTTTGGTTGGGAGGTATATTGAAGGGAGGTCAGGGCATTGAGAGTTGCAAGCGCATAGCGGTAGGCCCGCGCGGCTGAAATGATGTGTTAGATGTGGTGCAAGTGCGTATACGTTTACTAACCTTCACTAGCAGCGAGATCTGCTGGGTCATCATTTTGTGCATCCTGAGAGACACATGTCAGCAATACTCTCAAGAACATGAGAGGATATGTAGGGATGATATGCATCCCCACCCCATTCTGTCATCGTGGGGTAGGACTGCAAGCGACTAAGACGGCTGGTAAGGTTAGGGTTACATGTCCAATACACCTTTCACATCTCTCTGGATTCCATCCAGCGTGGAGGACACGTCGACACTGGACATGCAGAGCCCAATAGAGAGCAACCAAGACGATTATTGCCCACCTGTGTTCCCACAGTCTCCCCAGATGAAGCTACAGACGCGACAGCCTGCGGCCCATAATCAACGCCTGCACTTTCGACACCAACAAGCGCACTCACAGTCGCGGCGGTGACCGCTTTATCCAACCTTCCGGGGTCTGTAACGGCTGTCTTGAGGTCAGGTACCGCCGTAGAAGCCGTTGCGAGCGCTATGAGGCCAAACGCTAGCCAGCTCGCCTTCCGGGCGCGTGTGCTTCGTGTACGGCCCATGGACGGACGGTGGTCTTGCCAGTCCTCTCTTGAGGCTTTGTCCGGGCCAAATGGGTGCGCGTATACCCGGGAGAAGGTGTGTTCGTAGAGTCCAAGAAAGCAGGAGATGAGTGTGAGCGACCGCCACCACCACAGGGACACGTCGCGCCGTTCCCGCGCTCCAAATTAGGCAGGTATTGTAGATTCAAAAGGCAGGCGAGCGCCCTTAGCGCCCATCACGAAAAGCATTTCTCGCCTTTGTCTCCAGCCAACAACGCTCTCTCCGGCCTACACCGCACTATATTTGCGAGCTCACTAGCATACGCCCGATCCGCGGCTGTCGCATTCAAAATGGAACGATCGCGCTGGGTGCGGAAAATCCACGGAAATACCACTCGCGAAATTACATAATCATTGCAGTCACGCTGTCATGCTCGGCGCCGCGCGCCTGTCGAGAGCTCGCCGCTCAGACTCAGCGCCCGCCTGAAAGCCCGCGTCGACCCTCGCCTCCACCTCCCCCTGCGCCTACGCCTTCGCTCTCGCCGTCATCTTCCTTCCTGCCATAGCCGCACCACCCACTGCACACCGCAGACAGACATGAGCACGGACGATGCGGACCTGTCGGTGTCCTCGCTCGAGCCGCGCATCCGCGCGATCCTGACCGCGCCGGGCGTCGACTTCCAGACGATCAGCGCAAAGCGCGTGCGGCGGCAGCTCGCGGAGGACGACACGCTGCCCGCGGGGTACGTGCGCGCGCGCAAGGAGGCGCTCGACGAGCTCATCACGCGCGTCTTCGCGCAGATCTCAGAGGAGAACGGGCTCGGGGGCGACGAGGCCGACCAGGACCAGGAAGAGCAGGACCAGGACCAGGGGCAAGCTGAGGGTGCAGATGAGGAGGGCGAAGAGGAAGTGGACGAGGACGAGGAGCGGGAGCGGAAGGAGAAGCAGCGCCCGGCGAAGCGCAAGCGCAGTACGGAGGAGACCAAGGCGCGCCCTGCGAAGAAGAAGGTGGGCCGCGAGCTCAGCGATGCGGAGCTCGCGCGCAAGATCGACAGTGAGCTTAATGGACGGCAGCGCCGCTCGCGCGCGTCGGCTGCGGGCACGGGCAAGGCGAACGGTACGCGCAAGCGCAAGGTCAAGGGCGCCCAGACTGTCGACTCGGATGGCGATGGCGATGGCGAGGCCAAGCCGAAGCGCAAGGGCGGTTTCTCGAAGGAGTATCTCCTCAGGTGCGCGCCTTCCTTTGTTCTCGTGCGCGTACGGTGAGCTAAACCGTGTCCGCAGCGAGCCGCTCGCGGCGATGCTCCAGGCGGAGAGGATGTCGCGTCCGCAGGTCGTCAAGGGCCTCTGGGACCACATCAAGGGCAATAGCCTGCAGAACCCTGAAAACAAGCGCGAGATCATATGCGACAACGCGCTGCGTGCTATATTCAAGACGGACAAGATCGGCATGTTCCAGATGAACAAAGTGCTCGGGCAGTACGTCCTTATCCCTCCGCTTGTATACGTGAATCCCATTTCAACTGCTCTCTCCAGGCATCTCTCCGAGCCAGAGTCATAGTGCTTCGTGTATGATCTTGCGTCTTTCGTTTCTCGTTGCAATTGCTACCCGGGTTTGTGGCCATAGGGTTGTGAAGTAAAATACATCTTTCGTTGTTTAACATGTTCATTAATACCTTCTGTAACATACGTCTCGCCTTGGTCAAATGCATCGTACGGAATTTCTGTACATGGTTTACACATGAAGATGAGGCGAAAGCAAGAGAAACGATGTCTATCTGATGTGCATGGACTCGACGTCATAGGCTCGCGGCGACTGTGACAATAGGACCAAAGAGGCTATGGGTATACTGTAAAGGGCTATACAACGAATACACAGACAACAACCCAAGGTTATCGGAGACCTACTTGTAGGTTAATTATCGCAAAAACTTATTGTAAGAGGCACGGGAAAAAGCGAAGTAGGGCTCGTCATATCACAAGAGCGCGTCCGAGCTATCCGCATGGCTGGTAAGGGCTATGGCCAATCTACGAGTGTCATTGACCATCTAGCATCTAGCAGCATCCGTGTCAGCAGCAAAGACAGGGCAAGCAACGAAAACATACCTGCGACACGATTCGGCCGATTGCCTTGAGCTTCCTGCATTCTTCCAACACGTTGTGTCCGCGGGTGGTATTCAAGACGCCCTCGTCGTGAAACCTCTTGATGTATCTACAACGCCATCTCAACCACAGCCACCACCACCACCACCACGAGAAACGCACCTCAAACACGTCTCTTCCTTAAAATCCGCATAAATCTTGCGATTATACCTCCTCTTCACAGCCCATCAGCACAAACGATACACATAAAAAAAAACCACGCACCTCATTCCTCCTCGCCTCCTCCTCATACGCATGGCTCTGGTGTATCAAAAAATGGTCGCTCAGCACATAGAACGACACGCCCGACAGGTACATCTCGAACAGACACGCAGCCTTGTTCCCGCCGTACCCGGTGAAGCGCTCGTCGCACCAGCTGTCCGTGTCGCGCCTGACGATCACGTACGGCTCGTAGGCAGCCTGGTACCGCGCGACGCGGTACACCTCGCCCGGCGCCGCGTCGTAGAG